>CM034079.1:25738835-26031928 GCA_019845555.1 Aristolochia fimbriata
TTCATAAAAATTCAAAACCAGATCTCTCAAAATTTAGTTTTAAAGCTAAAAAGGCAGTTAACTATTGGCTTGGTTCTAGAGGGATGATATTCAGACTCCAATTTTGAAGTCTATATTACATTGATTAGTCCTCTTGCTAGTCATTAGCTGGGATCGCATCAGTGGTCGTGGAGCATAGTTCGTCTTGGCTTTGTTTCTGACCTTGATTGGTTCGAGAGTGTACATCGTGAAGAAGGCTTTCGTGTTCTCCTTTGTGTCTTTGGGCGCAGTTGCGACGACCTTTCCTTTCCAGCACTGATCGGCAGACGATAAAGCTTCCTCCCCTCGCTCCTCAATGAGGTTTTCCTTGTTGTGGGCCTCTGTCGTGAGTTCCTGGAAGTCCGTTGGCCTCCTACTCTGAATATAACGCACCTCCCACTGCATCTCTCAAGCACATATTTTGATTTATGCTTCGAGGGATAGGTTAGACCTTTCTTTACAATTGAGGCTCAAATTACTCCATCGATTGATATAGTCGATGACCTTCTCACCCTTTTTCTGCTTCAGATAGGCAATTTCAATGAAGGTGACGGTGCGACTAGTACTATAGAATCGACATAGGAATTCTCACTCTAGCTGCTCCCAATTGTCGATTGATTCTTGGGGTAGCTCGATGTACCAATTGAAAGCATTTCCCTTCAGCGATCGGCCAAACTGCTTGACCAGCAAATCACCGTCTGTACCGGCGTTGTTGCACATCTCGATAAAATGAGTGACGTGCTGTTTGGGGTGCCTGTCGCCATTGAAGTGCAGGAAGTTTGGGGGATGGTAACCAAGTGGCATCAGAATGTTCTGGATCCTCTGCGTGTATAGCCTCCGGTAAGCCACATACTTACTATCGCCTGAACTGTTTCTTACAACACGGTTGATCAGTGCACTTAATGCGTCAAGTGTGAGAACAGTCAGCTCCACTTCGGTTTGGCCCCTTTGAATGGTCACCGGCACGACGAGTTGCCGCTCGTCATCAAAGACAGGACCTTCTCGGAATGCTTTGACCGAAGCACTGGTGGTGGCTTTTCATAAGTGACTAAAAGACACTATCTGTCGGCATGAAAATTGAGAAAAAAATCTAATGCCAAATCAATTCTGAGTATAAAAGCAACACATATGACTCAATTTCATGTTTTGTGCCCCAGGTACCCCGTGGAAGAAGAAAACCTGGATTTGGAGGAAAAACGAAGGAAAAATGAGCAAAAGAAGCCATACAGATGGATGGCACGTCCGCGCCAGAATCGGCCCCACCGCGCCGGGAAAATATTCTAAAATTCAAAATAATGGAGAAAAGTACCCAAAGACTCAACGAACATGAAAGCAAATGGTTGGGGAAAGTGAAATGGCGTCATCGCGCCAAGGAGCAGCTGAAGATGGAAAGAGAAGTTTTCGTTCTTGGGACCCATGAAAAGTCTAAGGAGTGGCGCTGCCGCGCCAATACTATAGCAAAATATGGCGCTACAGCGCCAAGAAATCTCCTAACTCGGATCGGGTTCGATGGCCGTTTCCAGACTTAAAAAGAACTCTGCTCCAGTGGCGCGACCGTGCCAGAATCAGTCATAACAACGGCGCGACAACGCCGATGACTCAGGAACGCTCTTCCGCGAAAATCTCGGGATCCTGGTAACCAATCAAGCCCAAACTTGGGAAAAGAAGTCATAAGTGTGTAAGGAAGATATCCGTGAAGATTTTAAAGAAATTTACTCGAGTTCTAAGTGTTTTGAATGACCAAGAAGTGAAGATCAATTCAAAGAAGGAAACTACTACCAAAAGAAGAAGATAAATCCGAATTTTATGAAGAGCATATCTGGAGTTCCTGATTCCCAATTGAAGCCAAATGTGGACTGAAGATTCATGAGGATATTGAAGATTATATGACGAATATTCAGGCCCATCCAAGTCGGGTTTCTCAAGTTTTATACTTTCAAAGTGGTGGAGCCAGTGCAGAAATTGGCAAAAGAAGCAATCCAACTTCTTCACATCATATCTCGAGTTTCCCAACTCAGATTGGACTCAAATTTTGGACCATGTAAGGAAGGTTCGTGTGTAATTTCAGCCAATTCTGAGGTCGGGAAGACATACTTCATACCCATGGTTAGAGATTAATTTACTAGGCTTGGGCAGCAGGACAAGTATAAATAGGGGTCCGAGGCAGAATACAAGGCATTCAGTTTGATTTTTGTCATTAAGTTTTCAGTTCAAGTTTCTGTTTATTCATTAGTTTAGAGAGAGGAGAGGCTCCATAGGGAGTCCTACACGACCTCTGGCCACTTTGAGGAAGAAAGGTGGAGAATTCAGCCAAGGAGCAAGAGTGACCAAGAGCAACCTTCCACAGGCAGTTTCTGTACTTAGTTACTTTTCTTCTTTCATGGCTGTTTTCAAAACCTTGATGTGTGTTTTATTTCCAGTATGGAGTAGTCATTTTTAGTTTGGAGTCCATGACTCCCTAGGCATGTAATGAGATTGATACTTTATATTTTATTTGGTTTCAATTTAGAGCATGAATGAGTTTTCCAAAGTGTTCAATTTTTTATTCATACTTGTTGTCTAGCTATGTACTGGCTATAAGGTGACGCTAGACTTAAGGTAAGACATGTTCATTGGATTTTACAAATCTTTATGAGTTCATACACTAGGTAGATCAACTAATCCTTGGGTTAATCCTCGATCTTAAAGTAATACCGTGTTGGATTAGATTGATTGGTCTATGACATAAGAGCTTCATGTTTATGCTATCAAGTAGAGTCAATTAGGCCGGCTAGTTTACTATAGGAGATAGAAAAACGTGATGCTGATGCGGATTGTGGCCATGGTTTTATAAGCTCGTCAAAAATTGATTTCCAAAGCATCCTTTCTATTCAATCTCAGAAGTGTCTAGGGAGGGAATTGGATTCCCAACGCCTTCTCTCCACATTGAAATTCCTCAAAAGCGTTTTCTCAACAAATTTCAAGTACTTGTTTAGTTTAATTTTTTGTCTTTCAAATCAGGATTCTCAAACTTTAGATTTTTATTCAGAAAGCAATTTACTGCTGGCTTGGTTCTGGTGGGACGATATTCGAACTTGCGTAAGTCTATATTACGTTGATTAGTCCTCTTGCTAGTGATTAGCTAGGATTGCATCATGTTTTTGGCGCCGTTGCTGAGGACCAATGTTTCTAGTAGTAATTGCTTAGAGTTTAAAAATTTAGAGATTTGAGGTTTTGTTTTTTTCATTTTGTAGGAGGTTCATGACCAGATCTTGAGTGGAACCATCGCGAGAGATTGATCTTGAACCAGAAAGGAGTTTAAGGCAAAGGCTGAAGGAAAATCAGAACCAGAGCACTCCCAAGGATCAAGAAGACATGGAGAACGCAGAAGGCGCTCATGAAGAACAAGCACAAAGCTCAAGGTGAACCATGGGGGATTATATCACACAAAGCCCAAATACAACCAGGACAAGTATTGTCACTCCCACTATTCAAGCTAATAATTTTGATCTTAAACCTCAGATTATTGTTATGTTTCAAAATCATTATCAGTTTAGTGGGTTGGGTAATGAAGATCCTAATGACTATCTTGAAAGATATTTGGACTTATGTGCTACTTTTAAGTACAATGGTGTGTCAGATGATGCAATCAGATTGAGGCTTTTCAAGTTCACCTTGGCTGGACGAGCTAAGACATGGCTGAACACTCTACCAGCCGGTTCTATTGCCACTTGGGAAGATTTGCTGAAAAAAATTTTTGGGAAGTATTTTCCACCAACTAAGACCATTAAATTAAGGAATAAAATTTTCCAATTGATGCAGGAACCAGAAGAACATCTTTCTGAAGCATGGGAGAGGTTCAATGGACTACTCAAAAGATGCCTAAATCACAAAATAAAACTCTGGAGCTAGATCGAGAATTTTTACAATGGGCTGAATATCAACACAAGAAGCATGATAGATGCTGCATCAAGAGGATCGATCAGTAAAAGGACTCCTGAAGAGGTTCATGAGCTAATAGAGGAGACGACAACCAACATGTATCAATATTCGATGGAACGATCAAGTAAGAAGGCTGCTGGAATTTACAAACTGGACTCTTCGACCACCATGCAAGCCCAATTAAAAGCACTTCAGCATCAATTCACAAACTTTTAACAACAATCAAATGTTGTGGCAGCTTCAATCTGCGGAATTTCAGGAGGAGGACATGCTGATTTTGAATGCCAAGGTAATGTATATGCTCTAAATTCCATACCTGAACAAACTAATTTAGTTAGAAATTCTCGTAGGATGGATCCATACAGCAATACGTACAACCCTGACTGGAGAAACCATCCAAATTTCTTATGGAATAATGCAAATCAAGCAAGGCAGCATCCTCCTGGATTCAAACCGTTACAGACTCAAGCTTAACAAAAAGAGCCTAGAGTGGAGGAAGACAGGAAGTTGCTGCGAACAATATGTATAGAATTACAGTCACTGAAAACAGATTTTCAGTCAATGAAGACAATGCATACAGATGTTCAGTCAGTAAAGCAATCAGTCACACTTCTGACTACTCAAGTGAATCAACTTACCACTCAAGAAAATCAACTTAATAGAGATGTATATGAGAGGCCGAGAGGAGCTCCACCTAGCAACTCGGAAGTAAATCCAAAAGAACAAGTCAAGGCCATAACAATTAGAAGTGGAAAGACTCTCGAGGAGCTCCAGCAAAAAGAACAATCAGGCATGGAAGAAAAGAAAAATAAAGAAGAGCAAGAACGGGAAAAGGTAATTTCACCAGCTTCCCAAAGAAAGACAAAAAGGTAAGGATGCACTTCCTATTACTGATATTGATGTAAGAAATCTACCTTACCCAAGTAGAGCTAAAACAGACATTCTAAAAAGTAGTTTTGCTAGGTTTCTTGAAATCTTTAAGAATTTGCAGATTAACATTCCACTTCTTGAAGCATTGAAGCAAATGCCCTTTTATGGAAAGTTTCTTAAAGAGGTCATATCCGAAAAAAGGAAGATGGAGGAGCAAGGTACGGTCTTACTGAATGAAAATTGCAGTGCAATCTTGAGGAATGAGCTTCCAAGAAAATTAAAAGATCTAGGGAGTTTTACAATACCTTGTAAAATTGGTTCAAATAAATTTGCAAATGCTTTATGTGAGTTAGGGGCAAGTGTTAATTTAATGCCATTGTCCCTTTGCAAGTATTTAAAACTTGGAGAACCTCAAGAGATTGGAATCACTCTTCAATTTGCGGATAGATCAACCAAGATACCAGAAGGAGTAATAAAGGATGTGTTGGTAAAAATTCTGTATTTTATTTATCCTTGTGATTTTATGGTTCTAGACATGGAAGTAGACAAGAACTTGCCTATAATTCTTGGCAGACCATTCTTAGCTACTGCTGGTGCTATAATTGATTGCAAACAAGGAAATTTTACCTTAAGGCTTAACAATGAGACAATAAGTTTTAGTATAAAAGAAGCCATGAAACAACCAGCCATCCCACTTGATGATTTCTGTTTGAGCATTGATGTGATTGATTCTTGTATAGCAGAAATTGAAGAAGAAGAGAGGACTGAAGAAGCAATAGAAGGTGGCCTCTCCCATTCAGAGGAGGAGAAAGATGAAGCTCCCATGATCGTGAGAGAAATTGAAGAACTGAAGGCTGAGAGCAAGGAGGAGTTGGAGGAAGGAATAAAGGAACAAGGGGCTCAAGGAGCTTCCAAACCTGAACTCAAACCCCTCCCAAATAATTTAAAATATGTTTTCCTTGAGGAGAATGACAAACCAGTAATTATTTCTTCATGTTTGACAGGTTTGGTGGAGAGAATGCTCATTGAGGTGCTGTCCAAACACAAGAATGCAATAGGCTGGTTACTATCAGACATTGAGGGAATCAGCCCCACAATTTGCACACACCGAATATTGATGGAGGTCAATTACAAGCCCGACATTCATCCACAAAGAAGGCTGAATCCTACATTGCAAGAGATAGTGAAAAATGAGGTGATCAAACTCTTGAACGCAGGTATTATCTATCCTATTTTTGATAGTGCATGAGAAAGTCCAGTCCAAGTTGTTCCCAAAAAGGGGGGTACCACTGTAATTTACAATGAAAATAATGAACTGATCCCCACTAGGACGGTCATAGGTTGGAGAGTATACATAGACTATAGGAAATTGAATACAGCCACTAGGAAAGATCATTTTCCTTTACCATTCATTGATCAAATGCTTGAAAGGCTGGCTGGAAATTAGTTTTACTGTTTCCTAGATGGTTATTCACGATAATTTCAGATCCCTATAGCACCCGAGGACCAGGAAAAAACCACCTTCACCTGCCCATATGGAACCTTTGCATATAGGAGAATGCCCTTTGGCTTGTACAATGCACCAGCCACTTTTCAAAGATGCATGATGGCTTTATTCCATGACTTGATAGGAAAGATGATGGAGATCTTTATGGATGATTTAACACTGTATGGATTAACTTTTGAAACTTGTTTACAACAGTTAGAGCTTGTGTCAAAAGATGTGAAGAGAAGAAATTAGTCCTAAATTGGGAAAAGTGTCACTTCATGGAAAGAGAGCGGATTGCTCTTGGCCACAAAATCTCAGAAAAGGGGAGAGAGGTAGACAAGGCCATTAAGGTTTTTATACAAGGTTTATAAAATATTTTTTCAAAATTGCAAAACGTTTGTCAAACTTGCTTTCGAAAGATGTCAAATTTGATTTCAATAATGAATGCTTGCATGCCTTTAATATTTTGAAACAAAAATTAATCTTTGCCCCCATCATTGTATCACCTGATTGGAACCTACCTTTTGAACTCATGTGTGATGTAAGTGATTTTGCTCTAGGGGCAGCTCTTGGTCAAAGAAAAGAAAACGTTTTCCACACCATTTCTTATGCTAGTACACTCTCACTGGTCCACAATGGAATTATACCACCACTAAGAAAGAACTTATGGCTGTGGTTTTTGCATTTAAAAAATTCAGATCATATCTCATTGGTTCAAAGGTTATTGTTTGGACTGACCATCCAGCCCTTAGATATTTGTTTGTAAAGAAGGATTCCAAACCAAGACTGATCAGATGGATCTTCTTCTCCAAGAATTTGATATTGAAATCAAGGACAAGAAAGGAGCTGAAAAAGTGGTAGCAGATCACCTCTCAAGGCTGGAGGCAAAAAAAAAAGAAGGAGAAATCTCAGAACGTTTTCCAGATGAACTGATTTGGCAGGTAAATATCTCAAAAGTACCATGGTTTGCTGATATTGCTAATTTTGTTTGAAGCAAATGGGTACCAAAGCACTTCACATACCAGCAAAGGAAGAAATTGATGGCAAATTCAAATACTACTATTGGGAGGATCCATTCCTCTACAAAATATGCCTGGATCAAGTCATTAGAAGGTGTGTAAAAGAGGAAGAACCTCCACTCATTCTCAGCCATTGTCATGACAAGGAGGTTGGTGACCATCACTGTGCAAAACGAACAGCAGCAAATGTATTACAATCTAGATTCTTTTGACCAACACTTTTTTGAGATGCAAAGAGGTATGTCCAATCATGTGAGAGGTGTCAAAGGACAGGTAACATCTCAAGAAGGAATGAAATTTCTTTAAATAATATTCTTGAATGTGAATGTTTTGATGTTTGGGGCATTAACTTCATGGGACCCTTCCCACCTTCTTTTGGATATGAATATATTTTGGTGGCAGTAGATTATGTGACAAGATGGGTAGAGCCTATTGCAACCATAACTAATGATGCCGAGGTTGTCATTGAATTTTTGAAAAAGAATATTTTTTGTCATTTTGGCACTCCTAGAGCTATCATCAGTTATGGGGGAAAGCATTTTTGCTACACTCCTTTTAAAAATTGGTTGAAAAAATATGGAGTCACCCACTAAGTAGCCACCCCATACCATGCCCAAACTAGTGGCCAAGTAGAAGTGTCCAAAAGAGATATCAAGAGAATTCTGAAAAAAACTGTTAACACTTCAAGAAGAGATTGTAAAACCAAGCTAGATGATGCATTGTGTGCCTACAGGACAACTTTCAAAACACCAATAGGTATGACCCCCTATAGGTTGGTTTATGGTAGCATACCATCTCCCTTTGGAATTAGAGTATAAGGCATATTGGGCAACCAAGTTCTTGAATTTTGATATCAAGGCTGAAAAAGCGTTCTGATGATATTGGTTAGAATAAATTAACGAGTGTTAGAACTCCGTATGGAACTCTCAAACACCTCGAGAAACAAAAACCAACACAAACACAAGCAAGTTGTTATCGCAGTTCGGAACAACTGTTCCTAATCTGCGGGGCATTCTTGCCCGGGATTGTAACAATCCACTAGTGATAACTGGTTACAAATCTTTCACAAAGACAATACAGTTTTGGTTCACCTTCTCAACAAAATCGTGGATTACCTTCTACACCTGACCCACTCAGTGTAAGTGGTCACGTTACTATCCCACTGAGGCTCCCCCTCAGTTCGAGCTCTCCAGCGTGGAAGTCTCAGTCTGTCTCCAGCACAGACTTCAGCAATGGTGTTCCAACTGCGGGTGGAACTCCGTCTTCATCTCTTCGACCGCTTCTCAGAAAGCTTATTGATGAAGAACAAATACGCTCAGAATACACGAACTTCTCTTGAATACTCGGAATAGATCTCATAGAAGTTGTGTGTTTTCTCAAGGCCTTCATACGCATTTGTACTCGTATGTATCCATTTATGGCATCTCTTCTAATCATGGCTTAATTGATTGTCCATGATTTTCTCTGCCTTCCTCTCATGATCCTCTTCTCCATATATATTCAGCCTCCCTTAATTTAATCAGACTCCCATAATCTTCTCAACCTTCCTTCCTTGTTTGACCTGCTTCTTAATCTTCTCACTTTGACCTTCTGCAAATAGATCGCCCTGATCTTGACCGTTATCTTATCTAAGCAGATGGCAATCTGTTCACGTGTCAAACTCAATCAGTCTCATTACATGCACATGTGTATGTTGTATCCACCTCACGTCTTGGTCCCCAACCAATCTCCTCGTGTATATATTGTAAATACTTCACACCTTAGTCTCCAATGCTTTATTTTGTCCAATGAATAGTCAACTATAGTCAACTCGTGATGTCTTGGCATTAACAAAGGCTGCTGGAGAGAATAGATTGCTGCAACTAAATGCATTACATGAGTTTAGGTGCTGGTCCTATGAGAATGCCAAGATGTATAAAGAAAAAACTAAAAAATGGCATGATGAGCACATCTTACCCAATGAATTTAAACCTGGTCAACTTGTCCTCTTGTTTAACAGCAGACTTAGGTTGTTTCCTGGAAAGCTTAGATCAAAATGGACTGGTCCATTTTCAGTGGAAAGAGTGTTAAAATTTGGGGCAGTGGAAATCAGAAATCCAAAAGATCAGTGCACCTTTATTGTGAATGGACAAATGCTGAAAAGATAACCTTCACAATCCTATCTGACTTGAAAGAGTCACAAAGTTGAACTGGGACTATAAACCATAACTCATTTGCTTGTTTTAAAATAGGACTGCATTGTATTTTCATGGATTTTACACTTTTTTTTGAATTATTAGGACTTGAATGATTAGTTGTTTGATTTTGCATAAGTAGGATAGAATTAGGATAGAAAAATTTTCTACTTCTGAACCATAAATAAAAAAATAAAAAATAAAAAATAAAAAATAAATTTATTTGAGCCTAATGTCTGAATCAGTCGCTCCTCTAGGAGAATATGCTTTGGTGTCTATTGATAAGTGTCCAAAAGACACTAATTTACGCATGATTTAATGAGCATAAACTCCTATTGTGAGTTAATTATTAGCATGAGAGTGACAAATATAACTAAAATACATGTTTTGTGTCTCAGGTACCATGTAAAAGAAGAAAATCTAAATTTTGAGGAAAAACGAAGGAAAAAGGAGATAAATCAAACAAAAAAGGGAATGGTGCGACCGCGCCGGAAAAATGTTCAAAAATTCAAAGAAATTCAAAAAATTCCCTAAGGTTAGTGAGGCTGAAAGGAGGGCAGTTCGTGAATGTGAAATGGTGCGACCGCGCCCCATGAGGGCGCTACCGCGCCATGAAGATGGCACTACCTGTGGCGCTGCCGCACTGCACAGTTTCCTTACAAAGATGTCAAGTTCTATTTTGGGAAGTCGGCAAAGAGTCTGTGTGGCGCGACCGCACCATGAACAATCCTTCCTCATATTGGACCCAAAGGCCGTGCTCCAGACTTAGACAAAATTTCTGCTCCAGTGGCGCGACCGCGCCAAAACAAAGAACAATTCGGCGCGACCGCGCCGCTGACTCAGCTACGTGACTTGCGGAAAGCTCAGGATTGTGACTACCAATAAATCCCAAACTTGGGAGAAGAAGTCCTAATTGGCTAAGGAAGGTATCCACGAAGATTTGATGATATATTGACAGAGTCTAGGTGCATTTAATAGACAAGAAGAGAAGTCCAAGACAAAGAAGGAAACTGTTGCCATAAAAGGAAAGTCCAAGTCTGAGATTGAAGAGGCCATATCTGGAGATTCCAACTTCCGATTGGATCCAAATTTGGACCACAGCTTCCTGAGAGGATTGAGAATCATGACATGGAAAATCTGGACAATCTAAGTTGGGATTGTGGAGTTATGTATTTTCAAAGTGGTGGACCCAGTGCTGGAATTGGCTGCTGAAGTAGTTCAACTTCTCAAGATAATATCTCAAATTTCCCTACTCAGAATGACTTAAAATTTCGTACACAAGTCAAGGACTATGTAAGGAAGGTTCGGATGTAATGTCAGAAAATTTTGAGGTGGGAAAGTTACAATTCATACGACTGGACAGAGGCTAGATTACAAGTTCTGGGCAGAGCTTCAGCTATAAAAGGAGGTCCGAGGCAAAGCACAGGGGATCCAGTTTTTTATCCAGTTTTCATCCAGTTCCGAGTTCCAGCTCTTAGAATAGTTTGTAGTTTATGTTTTTATTTTTTTGTAGTTATTTTAGAGAGGAGATAAAGTCCAGAGGAAGTCTTACACGACCTATTGGCACTTTGGAGAGAAGGAAGAGATTTCTGTCAAGGAGGAGTTGAAGCTAAGGGACAGTTCCTCAAAAGGGGGTTTTTTGTACTTGTTTTCTTATTATTTCCATGGCTGAAGTTGAATCCTTTTTACTGTGTGTTTATTCTATTATTATGGAGTAGTCTCTCTTTGTTGGGGAAGTCATGAACTCCTAGTTGTTTATGTTTAAGTTCTGAATTCTATAGCAATAAAGTACTCTGCTTTTGTTTTAGAATCTGTATTCATGGCTTATGGCTAATTTAGATTGATATCTGAAGTTGAATGAGGTACGGATTGAGAAGTTAAATTTCAGTAAAGATTTGGGTTAAGTATATGATTCCTTATTTTCTAAAATAACTCGCTTTTAAACTAGATTGTTCCGGTTTCGAAGGAGACTAGTGGAAGGCGATGTGACTTATTAAACTCTTGTTCTGAATAAGAGAGAGTAAATCTTTAAGCTTTTATATTTATGCACTTAGGATTTGAATGTTCCGGTTGAGAAGGAGTTCAAAGAATAAGTGAAACTTGTTTTTTGTATATGGGTAACCAGGTTTTCAAAAGCTAAGTCAAGGTAAGGGTATTTAAGCTATAAAATCAGAACTTTGCATGTTAGCAACTAGGAGGGATTGACATTCTTCCCCAATATCTCATCTCTATTAGTTTTTCCAGTAGTTTAATTCTGTTTTCTTTTCAGTTTTCAAAACCAAAAATTCTTTTCCTCAATTAGTAGAAAAATCTTTGCTTAAACTGAGTTCTCATCGATATCTAGACTCTCGAGTCTATATTACTTGCTGACCTAGTGCACTAGCTAGACACCCAACATCTATGTATCAGATATCTTAGAGTGATGTTTTGCCTGCAATGTTCATTAATATGTACTCAATGTCCATTCATATTGATGACACTATATTTTGCACTCTCACTATGTGTCCCAAAGCATGATTTCTCCAATGAAAATGTGTGGTAACCGAATCAGAATCTGTATCTAATTGATAAAACTCTGTTCAAAGTAAAACTTTGCAAAAACACATCCAGGATGCTGAAATTTGATTGAATTACTGGGCACGTTTGCGCCATATTATGGAGCTACTACGCCACTGTCTCATTGATGAACAACCAATCCAGAGCTCAAAAAAGGAAAATTCCACTGCAGGTATGCATATTAGACTCAATATTATGCATGGGAACATACTCAATTAAATTCCATTTCGATTTGTTATACTCCATGCACAAATATTGGGCACTAACCCATGAAGGCAGATTTCATATCAGAGAGCATACAAGAAGAAGTTCCATTCCACTTCAGGCACACCCAGATTGATCAGGGAAGTATTCATCCTACTTCTTATTCTTTTTATGCTTTGGGGACAAAGCATGTTTTACAGTTTGGGGTGGGATATTCTTTCTTCATGTTTTCAAAATCTGTTTTCAAAAACTTTTACACCAGAATAGATCCAAAGCGGTTTAGAAAAACACCAGTGGAAAAACCCTGTGTCAATACAAAGCATGATTCACTTTCTGGAGAAATAACTTAGTTCAAATTGCTTAGTCTTTACAGGATGAGAATTTTCTTTAAAACAGTTTTTGGAAAACAAAGTATAAGTGAACAAGTGGATGTAAACCACTAGAACCAACCTGAGGAAAGCTTGAGGCGAAACAGAGAAAGGTTTTCAAATTTCCTGAAGTGATTTAGGCACCTCTTTTCAAATGTTTGAGCCTTTTTCAAGCCACCTACTTGAATGCACAAAGATGCATCACTTTTTGTCAAACACCTTGAGCCAACAAGATCCCTATTTCGTTTCAAATCCCACATTACATGAACCAGCCTTTGTGAAAAACCAACATGTTTCTTACTGACCTATATTTTTCCAAATTATTGAAGTGTTCTGTTTGAATGAGCATGGACATAAATCTGAAGTTATATGGAAGGATGAAAGAAGGGTATATGGTTTTTCTCTGAAAAAAAAAAAAGAAGGAACAAGATGGAGGCTAAGTCAGGAGAAAGGCCACCTTGTGTGTGCATCGGGTCTCGGGCCTCAGCAAGCTTAGGGACTCTGAGTCAACCGGCAAGGTAAGCTGGACTCCAGACAAAGCCAAAAAAAAAGAAAGAAAAGGTTGTGGGTTAGTTAGGAGAAAGGCCACCTCGTGTGTGCACTGGGTCTCATGGCTCAGCAAGCTTAGGGACACTGAGTCAACCGGCGAGGTAAGCTAGACTCAGGACAAACCAAAAAGAAAAAAATACATGTGAAGGAAAGGAAGAAGAATAGAATATGGGATCAATGGAAGAAAATAAGTTTGGGGTGGAAAAAGGTGGAGAAAGATCATAGGAATTTACTCATGCTCAGGAAGATGGAACATGGATATGAGGATGAGGGTAAAACCCAAAAGATAAGCTTACAATTTGATCATACCCATTACCCATGGCCCATTACAACCTAAAAAATACCTATTGATCAGGATTATGGATGCCGTCAGGTTAGTGGAGAGTGGACTGAGGGTTGGCTTGTGAAGTTAACTGACACTTCTCACTTGTATGGGAATAAGGATCTTTAAAAAATTAAAGAAAAATTTGAATTATGTTTTGACTAAGCAAGGAGAACCATCATCAGGAAAGGAGTAAATCATCCATTTTGAAACTTGCGAGGGGAGTGCCACTGATCATTTTTTAATCTCCATAGATTTATCTGGTTTTTTATTTCAGATTTTGCTCGAGGACGAGAAAAGGTTTAAGTTTGGGGTTGTGATAAGTGTCTAAAAGACACTATCTGTAGGCATGAAAATTGAGTAAAAAATCTAATGCCAAATCAATTCTAAGTGTAAAAGAAACTCATATGACTCAATTTCATGTTTTGTGCCCCTGGTACCCAGTGGAAGAAGAAAACATGAATTTGGAGCAAAAACGAAGGAAAAATGAGCAAAAGAAGATAAAAAGAAGGATGGCGCGTCCACGTCAGAATCGGCGCCACCGACACGCCAAGGAGCTGCTGAAGATGGAAAGAGAAGTTGCTGTTCTGGGGACCCAAGAAAAGTCTAAGGAGTGGCGCTGCCGCGCCACTACTACTGCAAAATATGGCGCTACCGCGCCAAAAAATCTCCTAACTCGGCTCGGGTTCGATGGCCATTTCCAGACTTAGAAAGAACTCTGCTCCAATGGCGCGATCGCGCCAGAATCGGGCATAACAATGGCGCGACCGCGCCGATTACTCAGCAACGCTCTTCCGCGAATATCTCAGGATCCTGAGAACCAATCAAGCTCAAACTTGGAAAAAGAAGACCTAAGTGTCTAAGGAAGGTATCCACGAAGATTTTAAGGAAATTTACTCGAGTTCTAAGTATTTTGAATGACCAAGAAGTGAAGATAAATTGAAAGAAGGAAACTGCTGCCAAAAGAAGAAGATAAATCTGAATTTTATGAAGAGCATGTCTGGAGTTCCTGATTCCCAATTGAATCCAAATGTGGACTAAATATTTCTGAGGATATTGAGGATCATATCACAAAAATTCAGGCCAATCCAAGTTGGGTTTCTCAAGTTTTATACTTTCAAAGCGGTGGACCCAGTGCAGAAATTGGAAGCAGAAGCAATCCAACGTCTTCACATCATATCTCGAGTTTTCCAACTCAGATTGGACTCAAATTTTGTACGCAAGGAAAGGACCATGTAAGGAAGGTTCTTGTCTAATTTCAGCCAATTCTGAGGTCGGGAAGACATACTTCATACCCCTGGACAAAGATAAATTTACCAGGCCTGGGCAGCAGGACAAGTATATATAGGGGTCCGAGGCAGAATACAAGGCATTCAGTTTTAGTTTTATCATTCAGTTTTGAGTTCAAGTTTCTATTTAGTCATTAGTTTAGAGAGAGGAGAGGGTCCAGAGGGAGTCTTACACGACCTCTGGCCACTTTGAGGAAGAAAGGTGGAGAATTTAGCCATGGAGCAAGAGTGACCAAGAGCAGCCTTCCACAGGGAGCTTCTGTACTTAGTTATTTTTCTTCTTTCATGGCTGTTATCAAAACCTTGATGTGTGTTTTTATTTCCAGTGTGGAGTAGTCATTTTTAGTTGGGAGTCCATGACTTCATAGGCATGTAATGAGTTTGATACTTTATATTTTATATGGTTTCAATTTGGTGCATGAATGAGTTTTCCAAAGTGTTCAATTCTTGATTCATACTTGCTGTCTGGCTCTGTACTGGTTATAAGGTGACGCTAGACTTAAGGTAAGACATATTGATAGGATTTTAAAAATCTTTATGAGTTCATACACTAGGTAGATCAACTAATCCTTGGGTTAATCCTTGACCTTAAAGTAATACACTGTTGGATCAGATTGATTTGTCTATAACATATGAGCTTCATGTTTATGCAATCAAGGAGAGTCAATTATTCCGGCTAGTTTACTAAAGGAGATAGAAAAAGTTGATGCCGTTGCGGGTTGTAGCCATGGTTTTATAAGCTGATCAGAAATTGATTTCCAAAACATCCTTTCTATTCAATCTCAGAAGTGTCTAGGGAGGGAATTGGATTCCCAACGCCTTCTCTCCTCATTAAAATTCTTGAAAAGCTTTTTCTCAACAGTTTTCAAGTACTTGTTTAGTTTAATTTTCTGTCTTTAAAATCAGGATTCTCAAACTTTAGATTTTTATTTAGAAAGCAATTAACTACTAGCTTGGTCCTTGTGGGACGATATTCGGACTTGCATATGTCTATATAACATTGATTAGTCCTCTTGCTAGTGATTAGCTAGGATCGCATCAGCTTTGTTTTTGTCATTTTCTTGTGAGACATTGCCAGTGTTGATTACGTCCATTTCCAAATGCTCCATGATTCTTGAGATTTGGAGATCGTAAGTGGCAAGTTGTGCATCCTTGATGCGTAGTTGTTCACTCTGTTTTTCAAGTGCAGCTTGCATTTTTGCAAGCTGATTTTCTATTGTTTTGGCCAATGTTGTCATTGCGGCCATTTTGATGGTCAGCGTCAACAAAGTTGTTTCTGACGTGAACCAAAGTGGTAAATTTTTGGCTGGTGACCACATTAGGGAGACAGTCGTCGATGTTTTTGGGTGAGGGTAGGTCTACAGCGATCCGAAAAGCGAGCCAACCACTGATGGTTGAGAATGGAAGAGTGCTTTGATGGGTGACTGGCTTGTGGAGGCAGCCGCTGGTGTGATTCGGCAAGGCTGAATGGGCAACTGACCCATGGGGGAGGCCGCCGGCGCCTGTCGGTGAGTAGAGTGAATGGGTGGTGAGCCGACTACTACGCAGAGTGCAGCCAGCAAGTCATGAGATATATAGTGACAAGTGTCAACCTGTCTTCGGCCGTCGGTCTAGGCACGACTGAAGGTGACGATGAATTCATCCTTGCCGCAGAGGAGGAAGCCATATCCCCATGTTATTCATAGTGTTGTACCAAGGCGGGGATGATGGAACTTCTTTGGGATGGCTGCGAATGGGCTGGACTGACCGTCAGGCAGTGGGGAGGAGGAGCGTTGGTAACGGCCAAGTATGTTGGCTTGGTTATCATTGGAATTAGCCTAGAGAGTGTTGTGACCAGTTTGGCAGAGGCAACGACAGTATGTGATTAGAAGATGGCACCCGGAAGACATGCATCTTTCATGAACGGGGCTTGTCTGGGGGACAAGCTTCTAGAGAGTTCCCTCGTCATCGGGCTAGTGGATGGATGTGGAGAGGTTGGAGCGCGGACATTGGCAAGAGAAGTGGCCACTGGTACTCGAGCTCCAATCGATGCGGTTGAGCTTGTGCATGGAACATTCAAACACCTGACCCACTCAGTGTAAGTGCTCACGTTACTATCCCACTACGGCTCCCACTCAGTTCGAGCTTCCTGAGTGGAAGACTTCGTCTGTCTCCAGCACAGACTTCAGCATGGGTGTTCCAACTGTGGGTGGAACCCCATCTTCACCACCTCGACTGATTCTCAGAAAGCAAATTGATGAAGAACCAATATGATCCAGAACACACGAACTTCACTTGAATACTCGGAATAGCTCACTCAAAAGTCGTGTCTTGTGTACAGGCCTTCATGCCTATTTATACTCGTACGTATCCTCTTTTATGGCATGTCCTTTAATCGTGGTTCAATTTACAATCCATGATTTTATCAATCTCCCTTCCTCTTATGATCATCTTCTTCATATATCTTCAATCACTCCTTATTTAAATAGATTGCAATCCCTTCAAGTTTCAACGCAATCTTTCTTTTTTAGTACACTCCTGATTGTGTACATACTATATATACCTCACGGATTGATCTCCTTGATCATTCATAATTGATTTTGGCCAAAAGATATTAAAATCGTAATGTCTGGAACTAACAACAATTATCTATTAGCTTGGTCCTTGTGGGACGATATTTGGACATAACCTAAGTATATATTACATTGATTAGTCCTCTTGCTAGTGATTACCTGGGATCACATCAGCACTGCCGCGCCACTACAACGACAAAATATGGCGCTGCCGCGCCATGAAGTCTACTATCTCGCCACGGATTCGATGGCCCTTTCCAGACTTAGAAAGAACTCTTCTCTAGTGGCGCGACCACGCCATTAACAGGCACTTTATCTCCGCGACCGCTCCAATGACTCAGCATCGCAAAGTCACAAAAATCTCGGGATCCTGACAACCAATTAAGGCCAAACTGGGGATAAGAAGTCCTAAGTGCCAAAGGAAGGTATTCACGAAGATTCTAAGGAAATTTTCTCGAGTCCAAGGTGTTTTAAATGACCAAGGAGTGAAGTTCAACAGAAATTAGGAAATTGCTGCAATAAATCCGAGTATTAAGAAGAGCATATATGGAATTCCTGATTCTCAATTTAACCCAAATTTGGACTGAAGATTCCTGAGGAGATTGAGGATCATATCACAGAAATTGGCAGCAGAATGAACCCAACTTCTGAGCATCATATCTCAACTTGCCTAATTCAGATTCAACTCAAATTTTGTACACAATGCAAGGACTATAGAGGGAAGGTTCTTGTATAAATTTATCCAATTCTCAGGTTGGGAAGTCGCACTTTATACCCCTGGATAGTGACCAAATTACAAGGCATGAGCTGCAGAACTACTATAAATAGGGGTCCGAGGAAGAGTGGCATCCAGTTTCAATTCGAAGCCAGTTTAGATCGAGTTAGTATTCAATTTTTAGTTCAATTTCCTGCTTTGTTCATTAGAGAGCGTCTTAAGAGGCAAGAGGAGACGTCCAATACAAACTTTTGAGGCAAGGAGGAGAAGGAGCCATTGGAAGCCATCTTCAACAAGTAGATTCTTCTCAAGGGAAGTTTGTACTTAGTTTATCTTTTCTTTTCTTCTTCATGGTTGTATTCAAGACCTTGTTTTGTTCATTAATTTCCTGCATGGAGTAGTCTTTTATGTTGGGATTTCACGACTCCTTAGCTATGTAATGAGTAGCAATAAGCAGTTAATTGCTTGATTCATGCTTGCTGTCGTATGATGTACTGGTTATAAGGTGAAGTTTGACATAAGGTGAGATACGGTTGATAGGATGTACAAGTTGATTTTGAGTTCATGCGCTAGGTATGTTGAGCTTGTCTTAGGGTTAATCATCGACCTTAAAGTAATACCCTTCTTGATTTGCTTGAATTACGTATGACATAAGACCTGATTCCCGACCATAGGTAGGGTCGCTGAGCTTTATATTTATGCTATCAATTAGAGTTGATCAAGTCGACTGGTTTTCTCTAGGACATAGAAGGTGATGCCGATGTGGAAGTAGCCATGGATTTAATAAGCTCGTCAAGTTTGTTTTCTAAATCATTAATGTTATTCGATGTCAGAAATAGCTAGTCCTAATGTCTTTTCCATACTGATTTTATCAAAAGCCCTCTCTTGACCTCTATAGGATTAGGTAGATTAGTTTATTTTCTGTTTTTGTAACTCCTACCCAATCAATTTCTTAAACTTTGATTTTTAAACGAAAAAAGCAATTATCTATTAGCTTGGTCCTTGTGGGACGATATTAAGACGTAACCTAAGTCTATATTAGATTGATTAGTCCTCTTGCTAGTGATTAGCTGGGATCGCGTCAACCCGTTTTGCGATAACCGAATTTGTTACTAAACCCGATTTGCGACAATCAAAATTATTGCTAAACCCATTTTACGACAATCGAAGTTGTTGCTAAACCCATTTTGAGACAACAAAAGTTGTTGCTCAACCCTTTTTACAACAACGGAAGTTGTTGTAAAACCCGTTTTGCGACATCCGAAGTTGTTGCAAAACCCGTTTTGTGACAACAGACATTATTGCTAAACCTGTATTGCGACAACCGAAGTTGATACTAAATTCCTTTTACGAACAACCAAAATTGTTGATAAAACCATTTTGTGACGACCAAAGATGTTGCTTAACCCGTTTTGCGACAACCAAAAGTTGGTGCCAAACCCGTTTAGCAATAACCGAAGTGTTGGTACACCCGTTTAACGACAACAGGAGTAGTTGCTAAATCGATTCTGCGACAACTAAAGTTTTTACGAAACCCTTTTATCAACAATCGTGGTTGTTGCTTAACCCATTTCATGAAAACCCAAGATGTTTCTAAACCGGTAAAGCGACAACCAAAGTTGTTGCAAAACGTGTTTTGCGATAAACGAAGATGTTGATAAACCCATTTTCCGACAACTGAAGTTGTTGGTTAACACATTTTGTGACAACCGAATATGTAGCTAAACCCGCTTTGCAACTATGAAAGTTGTTGTTAAACCCGTTTTGCGAGTACCAATGTTGTGGCTTAAACCGTTTTGCGACAATCGAAGTTGTTGCTAACACATTTGACACAACCGAAGTTGTCGCTAAACCCGTTTTGTGATAGACAAAATTGTTGCTTTACCCGTTTTGTGACTACCAAAATTGTTTATAATCCCGTTTTACGACAACCAGAGTTGTTTCTTAAACCATTTTTCGACAACTGTAGTTATTGCTAAACCCATTTTACGACAACCAAAGTTGTTATTAAATCTGTTTTGCGACAACCAAAATTGTTGCTAAACCCGATTAGCGAGAGACGAACATGTGGCTAAACCCATTTTGCGTTAATCGAAGTGGTTGCGAATACCGATTTGCGACAATGGAGTTCTTGCTTGACCCATTTTACGACAACTGATGTTGTTTCTAAACCCATTTTACGACAACCGATGTTATTCCTAAACCCGTTTTTAGACAACCGAAGTGTATACTAAATCCCTTTTGCCAGAACCGAATTTATAGACAAACCCATTTTGTGACAACCGAAGATGTAGCTAAACCTATTTTGCGACAACCGAAGTTGTTTCTAAGCCCGTTTTGCGATAACCAAGTTTGTAGTTCAACCAATTTTACGACAACCAAAATTATTTTCAAAGCCCATTTTGTAAACACCGAAGTTGTTGCTAAACCCATTTTGTGACAATCGATGTTGTTGCTAAACCCATTTTACGACAACCAAAGTTATTTCTAGAACCATTTTATGACAACTGAAGTTGTTACTAAATCTGTTTTGCGACAATCGAAGTAGTTCCTAAACCAATTTTACGACAGACGAAGTTTTTAATAAATCCGTTTTGTGAAACCTTAGTTATTGCTAAACCCATTTTAGAACAACCGTAGTTGTTTCTAAACCCGTTTTCCAACAACTAAGTTGCTGTAAAACCCATTTTGAGACAACCAACGTTCTTGCTAAACCCGTTTTACGACAACAGAAATTGATACTAGATCCCTTTTGTGAGAACATAAGTTGTTGATAAACCAATTTTGAGACAACCGAAGATGTTGCTAAACTCATTTTGCAATAACAGAAGTTGTTTCTAAACCCGTTTTGCGGTAGCCGAAGTGGTCAGTAAACCCGTTTTGCGACAACCAAAGTTGTTGCTAAACCTATTTTGCGACTGCCGAAGTTGTTGCTAAACCCATTTTTTGACAACCGAAGTTGTTGCTAACCCCGTTTTACGATAACCGAAGTTGTTATTAAATTTATTTTGTGATAACCGAAGTTGATGCTAAATCCGTTTTGTGACAGTCAAAATTGTTGCTGAACCCATTTTGCAACTATCGAAGTTGTTGGTTAACCCATTTTGCAACAACCGAAGTTATTCCTAAAACCGTTTTGTGATAACTAAAGATGTTGCTAAACCCATTTTACGACAATCAAAGTTGTTGCTCAACCAGTTTTACCACAACTGAAGTTCTTGCTAAAACTGTTATGCGACAACCGAAGTTGGTGCTCAACCCATTTTGCTACAACCATAGTTGTTACTAAATCTGTTTAGCGACAATCGAAGTTTTTGTAAACCTAATTTGCGACAGACGAAGTTGTTGCTAAACCCGTTTTGGGACTACCTTAGTTGTTTTTAAACCCATTTTCGACAACCGCAGTTGTTGCTAAACCAGTTTTCCAACAACCGAAGTTGTTGCAAAACCCATTTTGTGACAACAGAAGTTGATACTAAATCCTTTCTAAGACAACCGAAGTTGTTGATAAACCCTATTTGTGACAGCCAAAGAAGTTACTAAACCCGTTTTCCGACAACCAAAGTTGTTGCTAAGGCCATTTTTCGATAGCCGAAGTTGTTGCTAAACCCGTTTTACGACAATTGTAGTTGTTACTAAACCCATTTTGCTACAACCAAAGTTCTTGCTAAACCCATTTTGGGACAACCGAAGGTGTTGCTAAACCCATTTTGTGACAACCGAAGGTGTTGCTAAACGCATTTTGTGTCAACCGAAGATGTTGCTAAACCCGTTTTACAACAACCAAAGTTGCTACCTAATTTGTTTTGCCTCAACCGAAGTTGATGCTAAATCCGTTCTGCGACAACCGAAGGTGTTGCTAAATGTGTTTTGCGACAACCGAAGATGTTGCTAAACCTATTTTCCGACAAAAGAATTTGTTGCTTATCCCATTTTCTGACAACCGAAGATGTTGCTAAACCCGCTTTGCAACAATCGAAGTTGTTGTTAAACCCTTTTTGCAACTACCGAAGTTGTGGCTAAAACCGTTTTGCAACAGACCGTAGTTAATGCTAATCCCGTTTTATGACAACCGCAGTTGTTTCTAAATCCGTTTTGTGACAACCGTAGTTATTGCTAAACCCATTTTGCAACAACCAAAGTTGTTGCTAAACTCATTGTGGGACAACCAAATTTGTTAGTAAATCTGTTTTACGACAACCGAAGTTGTTGCTAAACAGGTTTTGTGAGAGATGAAGGTGTTGCTAAACCCATTTTACGTCAACCGAAGTTCTTGCTAATCCCGATTTACGACAACCGGAGTTCTTGCTAAACCGGTTTTGGACAACCGATGTTGTTGCCAAACCCTTTTTGCGACAATCGAAGTGTATAATAAATCCCTTTTGCGACAACTGAATTTGTAGACAAACCCATTTTGTGACAACCGAAGATGTTACTAAACCTGTTTTACGACAACTGAGGTTATTGCTAAGCCCGTTTTGCGACAGCCAAAGTTGTTGCTAAACCCATTTTACGACAACCGATGTTGTTGCCAAACCCGTTTTGTAACTACCAAAGTTGTTGCTAAACCCGTTTGGCGACAAGTGAAGTTGTTGCTAAACCCATTTTACGACAACCGAAGTTGTTACTAAATCTGTTTTGCGACAACAGAAGTTATTGCTAAACCCATTTTCTGACAGGAGAACTTCTTGGTAAACCTGTTTTGTGAAAACCTTAGTTGTTGCTAAACCCAATTTGTGACAACCGCAGTTGTCTCTAAACCTGTTTTCCAACAACCAAAGTTGTTACTAAACCCATTTTGAGACAACTGACGTTATTTGTAAACCCGTTTTGCGACAACACAAGTTGATACTAAATACCTTTTGGGACAACCGAAGTTGTTGAGAAACCCATTTTGTGACAACCAAAGATGTTTCTAAACCCGTTTTGCGACAACCGAAGCTGTTGCTAAGCCCGTTTTGCGACAGCCAAAGTCATTGTTTAACCTGTTTTGCGACAACCATAGTTGTTACCAAACCCATTTTGCAACTTCCGAAATTGTCTCTAAACCCGTTTTGCGATAACCAAAGTTGTTCCTAAACCCATTTTATGGCAACTGAAGTTGTTGCTAAACCCATTTTGCGACAACTGAAGATGTTGCTAAACCCATTTTAAGATAACCTGTTTTGTGACAACCGTAGTTGTTACCAAACCCGTTTTGCAACAACGAAAGTTGTCACTAAACCCGTTTTGCGATAACCAAAGTTTTTGCTAAGCCCATTTTTCAACAGCCGAAGTTGTTGCTAAACCCGTTATGCAACAACTATAGTTCTTACTAAACCCGTTTTGTTGCAACCAAAGTTCCTGCTAAACCCAGATTGCAACAACCGAAGGTTTTGCTAAACCTATTTTGTGACAACCGAAGATGTTACTAAACCAATTTTTCGACAACCGAAGTTGTTTCTAAATTTGTCTTGCGACAACCGAAGTTGATGCTAAATCCTTTTTGCGACAACCAACGGTGTTGCTAAACGTGTTTTACGACCACCAAAGGTGTTGCTAAACGTGTTGTGCGACAACCAAAGATGTTGCTAAACCTATTTTCCGACAACAGAAGTTGTTGCTTAACCCATTTTGTGATAACCTAAGATGTTGCCAAACCCATTTTGCGATAACCTAAGATGTTGCTAAACCCGATTTGAAACAATCAAAGTTGTTGTTAAACCCATTTTACAACTACCGAAGTTGTGGCTAAAACCTTTTAGCGACAATCGAAGTTGTAACTAACGCATTTGTGACAACCGAAGTTGTTGCCAAACACATTTTGCGACAGACAAAATTGTTGCTTCACCCGGTTTGGGACAACCAAAGTTATTGCTAATCCCGTTTTACGACAACCGCAGATGTTACTAAATCTGTTTTGTGACCACAGAAGTTATTGCTAAACCCATTTTCTGACAGAAGAACTTCTTGCTAAACCCGTTTTGCGAAAACCTTAGTTGTTGCTAAACCCATTTTGCGACAACCGCAGTTGTTTCTAACCCCATTTTCCAGCAGCTAAAGTTCTTACTAAAGCCGTTTTTAGACAACAGATGTTTTTGCTAAACCCGTTTTACGACAACAGAAGTTGATACTAAATCCCTTTTGCGACAACCTAAGTTGTTGATAAACCCATTTTGTGACAATCGAAGATGTTGCTAAACCTGTATTCTATCAACTGAAGTTGTTGCTCAGACCATTTTGCGTCAGCCGAAGTGGTTGGTAAACCCGTTTTGCGACAACCGAAGTTGTTACAAAACCCATTAAGTAACAAAAAAAATTATTGTTAAACCCGTTTTACGACAACAGAAGTTGATACTAAATTTGTTTGGCGATAACAAAAGTTGATGCTAAATCCCTTTTGCGACAGATGAAGTTGTTGCTAAACCCCTTTTGGAACAATCGAAGTTGTTGCTAAACCCATTTGGCAACAACCATAGTTGTTCCTAAACGCATTTTACGACAACTCAAGATGTATCTAAACCATTTTGCGACAGCCAAAGTTGTTACTGAACCCATTTTACGACAACCGTAGTTGTTACTAAATCAGTTTAGCGACAACAGAAGTTGTTGCTAAACCCATTTTGCGACATAAGAATTTTTTGTAAACCCGTTTTGCTACAACCTTAGTTGTTGCTAAACCATTTTCTAACAACCGCAGTAGTTGCTAAACCCATTTTGTAACAACCGAAGTTGTTGCAAACCCGTTTTGTGACAACCGATGTTATTGGTAAACCCGTTTTGCGACAACGTAAGTTGATACTAAGTGCCATTTGCGACAACAGAAGTGGATGATAAAGGGATTTTGTCACAACCAAAGATATTGCTAAACCCATTTTACGACAACCGAAGTTGTTGCTAAGCCCGTTTAGCAACAGTCGAAGTTGTTGTGAAACCGGTTTTGTGACAATCGTAGTTGTTAGCAAACCCGTTTTGCAACAACTGAAGTTGTTACCAAACCTGTTTTGCAACAACCGAGGTGTTCCTCAACCCGTTTTATGACACCCAAAGTTTTTGCTAAACCCATGTTGCAACAACCGAAGTTGTTGCTAAACCCATTTTACAATATCCGAAGATGTTGCTAAACCCGTTTTACAACAACCAAAGTTGTTACTAATTTTTTTTTGCGACAACCGAAGTTATTGCTAAACACATTTTGCGATAGACAAAATTGTTGCTTCACCCATTTTGTGACAACTGAAGTTATCGCTAAACCCATTTTACGACAACCAAAGTTGTTTCTAAGCCCGTTTTGTGACCACCAAAGTTGTTACAAACCCCATTTTGCGACAACCGTAGTTGTTTCCAAACCCGTTTTGCAACAACCGAACTTGTTACCAAACCCATTTTGCAACAACCGAAGTTGTTCCTTAACCCATTTTGCGACAACCAAAGTTGTCGCTAAACCCATTTTGCGACAACCGAAGTTGTTGCTAAACCCATTTTGTGACAACCGAAGATGTTGCTTAACCCGTTTTAGAACAACCGAAGTTGTTACTCATTTTGTTTTGCGACAACCGAAGTTGTTTCTAAACCCATTTTGCGACAAACAAAATTGTTGTTTCACACGTTTGGTAACAACCGAAGTTATTGGTAATCCTTTTTTACGACAACCGCAGTTGTTTCTAAATCCATTTTTTGACTATCGTAGTTATTGCTAAACCCATTTTGCGACAACCAAGGTTATTCCTTAACACGTTTTAAGACAACCAAGGTTATTCCTAAACTCGTTTTAAGACAACCAAAGTTGTTACTAAATCTATTTTGGGACAACTGAAGTTGTTGCTAAACCCGTTTTCCGAGAAACGAAGGTGTTGCTAAATCGGATTTGCGTGCAACAAAGTTGTTACGAATCTCGATTTGCGACAATCAGAGTTCTTGCTAAACCCATTTTGCGACAACCAATGTTGTTGCCAAACCCATTTTTCGACAACCGACATTATTACAAGCGAAGTGTATACTAAATCAATTTTGTGACAAGCGAAGTGTATACTAAATCCCTTTTGCGGCAACTGAATTTGTAGACAATCCCATTTTGTGACAACCGAAGATGTTGCTAAACCTGTTTTACGACAACCGAAGTTATTGCTATGGCCGTTTTACGACAGTTGAACTTGTGCAACCCATTTTGCGACAACCGATGTTGTTGACAAACCCGTTTTGTAACAACCAAAGTTGTTCCTAAACCCGTTTAACAACAATCAAAGTTGTTGCTAAACCCGTTCAACGACAACCGAAGTTGTTGCTAAACCCATTTTATGACAAGCGAAGTTCTTGCTAAAATCGTTTTGCGACAACTGAAGTTGTTGCTAAACCCGTTTTGCGACAACTGGAGTTGTTGCTAAACCCATTTTGCGACAACCGCAGATGTTACTAAATCTGTTTTGTGACCACAGAAGTTATTGCTAAACCCATTTTCTGACAGAAGAACTTCTTGCTAAACCCGTTTTGCGAAAACCTTAGTTGTTGCTAAACCCATTTTGCGACAACCGCAGTTGTTTCTAACCCCATTTTCCAGCAGCTAAAGTTCTTACTAAAGCCGTTTTTAGACAACCGATGTTTTTGCTAAACCCGTTTTACGACAACAGAAGTTGATACTAAATCCCTTTTTATGCGACAACCTAAGTTGTTGATAAACCCATTTTGTGACAATCGAAGATGTTGCTAAACCTGTATTCTATCAACTGAAGTTGTTGCTCAGACCATTTTGCGTCAGCCGAAGTGGTTGGTAAACCCGTTTTGCGACAACCGAAGTTGTTACAAAACCCATTAAGTAACAAAAAAAATTATTGTTAAACCCGTTTTACGACAACAGAATTTGATACTAAATTTGTTTGGCGATAACAAAAGTTGATGCTAAATCCCTTTTGCGACAGATGAAGTTGTTGCTAAACCCCATTTGGAACAATCGAAGTTGTTGCTAAACCCATTTGGCAACAACCATAGTTGTTCCTAAACGCATTTTACGACAACTCAAGATGTATCTAAACCATTTTGCGACAGCCAAAGTTGTTACTGAACCCATTTTACGACAACCGTAGTTGTTACTAAATCAGTTTAGCGACAACAGAAGTTGTTGCTAAACCCATTTTGCGACATAAGAATTTTTTGTAAACCCGTTTTGCTACAACCTTAGTTGTTGCTAAACCATTTTCTAACAACCGCAGTAGTTGCTAAACCCATTTTGTAACAACCGAAGTTGTTGCAAACCCGTTTTGTGACAACCGATGTTATTGGTAAACCCGTTTTGCGACAACGTAAGTTGATACTAAGTGCCATTTGCGACAACAGAAGTGGATGATAAACGGATTTTGTCACAACTAAAGATATTGCTAAACCCATTTTACGACAACCGAAGTTGTTGCTAAGCCCGTTTAGCAACAGTCGAAGTTGTTGTGAAACCGGTTTTGTGACAATCGTAGTTGTTAGCAAACCCGTTTTGCAACAACTGAAGTTGTTACCAAACCTGTTTTGCAACAACCGAGGTGTTCCTCAACCCGTTTTATGACACCCAAAGTTTTTGCTAAACCCATGTTGCAACAACCGAAGTTGTTGCTAAACCCATTTTACAATATCCGAAGATGTTGCTAAACCCGTTTTACAACAACCAAAGTTGTTACTAATTTTTTTTTGCGACAACCGAAGTTATTGCTAAACACATTTTGCGATAGACAAAATTGTTGCTTCACCCATTTTGTGACAACTGAAGTTATCGCTAAACCCATTTTACGACAACCAAAGTTGTTGCTAAGCCCGTTTTGTGACCACCAAAGTTGTTACAAACCCCATTTTGCGACAACCGTAGTTGTTTCCAAACCCGTTTTGCAACAACCGAACTTGTTACCAAACCCATTTTGCAACAACCGAAGTTGTTCCTTAACCCATTTTGCGACAACCAAAGTTGTCGCTAAACCCATTTTGCGACAACCGAAGTTGTTGCTAAACCCATTTTGTGACAACCGAAGATGTTGCTTAACCTGTTTTAGAACAACCGAAGTTGTTACTCATTTTGTTTTGCGACAACCGAAGTTGTTTCTAAACCCATTTTGCGACAAACAAAATTGTTGTTTCACACGTTTGGTAACAACCGAAGTTATTGGTAATCCTTTTTTACGACAACCGCAGTTGGTTCTAAATCCATTTTTTGACTATCGTAGTTATTGCTAAACCCACTTTGCGACAACCAAGGTTATTCCTTAACACGTTTTAAGACAACCAAGGTTATTCCTAAACTCGTTTTAAGACAACCAAAGTTGTTACTAAATCTATTTTGGGACAACTGAAGTTGTTGCTAAACCCATTTTCCGAGAAACGAAGGTGTTGCTAAATCGGATTTGCGTGCAACAAAGTTGTTACGAATCTCGATTTGCGACAATCAGAGTTCTTGCTAAACCCATTTTGCGACAACCAATGTTGTTGCCAAACCCATTTTTCGACAACCGACATTATTGCAAGCGAAGTGTATACTAAATCAATTTTGTGACAAGCGGGTGTATACTAAATCCCTTTTTAAACTGAATTTGTAGACAATCCCATTTTGTGACAACCGAAGATGTTGCTAAACCTGTTTTACGACAACCGGTTATTGCTATGGCCGTTTTTACGACAGTTGAACTTGTGCAACCCATTTTGCGACAACCGATGTTGTTGACAAACCCGTTTTGTAACAACCAAAGTTGTTCCTAAACCCGTTTAACAACAATCAAAGTTGTTGCTAAACCCGTTTAACGACAACCGAAGTTGTTGCTAAACCCATTTTATGACAAGCGAAGTTCTTGCTAAAATCGTTTTGCGACAACTGAAGTTGTTGCTAAACCCGTTTTGCGACAACTGGAGTTGTTGCTAAACCCATTTTGCGACAACCGCAGATGTTACTAAATCTGT
This sequence comes from Aristolochia fimbriata, assembly GCA_019845555.1. Taxonomy (NCBI): domain Eukaryota; kingdom Viridiplantae; phylum Streptophyta; class Magnoliopsida; order Piperales; family Aristolochiaceae; genus Aristolochia; species Aristolochia fimbriata. The sequence goes on from CM034079.1 coordinate 25,767,784, forward strand.
TTTGTGACCACAGAAGTTATTGCTAAACCCATTTTCTGACAGAAGAACTTCTTGCTAAACCCGTTTTGCGAAAACCTTAGTTGTTGCTAAACCCATTTTGCGACAACCGCAGTTGTTTCTAACCCCATTTTCCAGCAGCTAAAGTTCTTACTAAAGCCGTTTTTAGACAACCGATGTTTTTGCTAAACCCGTTTTACGACAACAGAAGTTGATACTAAATCCCTTTTGCGACAACCTAAGTTGTTGATAAACCCATTTTGTGACAATCGAAGATGTTGCTAAACCTGTATTCTATCAACTGAAGTTGTTGCTCAGACCATTTTGCGTCAGCCGAAGTGGTTGGTAAACCCGTTTTGCGACAACCGAAGTTGTTACAAAACCCATTAAGTAACAAAAAAAATTATTGTTAAACCCGTTTTACGACAACAGAAGTTGATACTAAATTTGTTTGGCGATAACAAAAGTTGATGCTAAATCCCTTTTGCGACAGATGAAGTTGTTGCTAAACCCCTTTTGGAACAATCGAAGTTGTTGCTAAACCCATTTGGCAACAACCATAGTTGTTCCTAAACGCATTTTACGACAACTCAAGATGTATCTAAACCATTTTGCGACAGCCAAAGTTGTTACTGAACCCATTTTACGACAACCGTAGTTGTTACTAAATCAGTTTAGCGACAACAGAAGTTGTTGCTAAACCCATTTTGCGACATAAGAATTTTTTGTAAACCCGTTTTGCTACAACCTTAGTTGTTGCTAAACCATTTTCTAACAACCGCAGTAGTTGCTAAACCCATTTTGTAACAACCGAAGTTGTTGCAAACCCGTTTTGTGACAACCGATGTTATTGGTAAACCCGTTTTGCGACAACGTAAGTTGATACTAAGTGCCATTTGCGACAACAGAAGTGGATGATAAATGGATTTTGTCACAACTAAAGATATTGCTAAACCCATTTTACGACAACCGAAGTTATTGCTAAGCCCGTTTAGCAACAGTCGAAGTTGTTGTGAAACCGGTTTTGTGACAATCGTAGTTGTTAGCAAACCCGTTTTGCAACAACTGAAGTTGTTACCAAACCTGTTTTGCAACAACCGAGGTGTTCCTCAACCCGTTTTATGACACCCAAAGTTTTTGCTAAACCCATGTTGCAACAACCGAAGTTGTTGCTAAACCCATTTTACAATATCCGAAGATGTTGCTAAACCCGTTTTACAACAACCAAAGTTGTTACTAATTTTTTTTTGCGACAACCGAAGTTATTGCTAAACACATTTTGCGATAGACAAAATTGTTGCTTCACCCATTTTGTGACAACTGAAGTTATCGCTAAACCCATTTTACGACAACCAAAGTTGTTGCTAAGCCCGTTTTGTGACCACCAAAGTTGTTACAAACCCCATTTTGCGACAACCGTAGTTGTTTCCAAACCCGTTTTGCAACAACCGAACTTGTTACCAAACCCATTTTGCAACAACCGGTTGTTCCTTAACCCATTTTCCGACAACCAAAGTTGTCGATAAACCCATTTTGCGACAACCGAAGTTGTTGCTAAACCCATTTTGTGACAACCGAAGATGTTGCTTAACCCGTTTTAGAACAACCGAAGCTGTTACTCATTTTGTTTTGCGACAACCGAAGTTGTTTCTAAACCCATTTTGCGACAAACAAAATTGTTGTTTCACACGTTTGGTAACAACCGAAGTTATTGGTAATCCTTTTTTACGACAACCGCAGTTGTTTCTAAATCCATTTTTTGACTATCGTAGTTATTGCTAAACCCATTTTGCGACAACCAAGGTTATTCCTTAACACATTTTAAGACAACCAAGGTTATTCCTAAACTCGTTTTAAGACAACCAAAGTTGTTACTAAATCTATTTTGGGACAACTGAAGTTGTTGCTAAACCCGTTTTCCGAGAAACGAAGGTGTTGCTAAATCGGATTTGCGTGCAACAAAGTTGTTACGAATCTCGATTTGCGACAATCAGAGTTCTTGCTAAACCCATTTTACGACAACCAATGTTGTTGCCAAACCCATTTTTCGACAACCGACATTATTGCAAGCGAAGTGTATACTAAATCAATTTTGTGACAAGCGAAGTGTATACTAAATCCCTTTTGCGGCAACTGAATTTGTAGACAATCCCATTTTGTGACAACCGAAGATGTTGCTAAACCTGTTTTAACGACAACCGAAGTTATTGCTATGGCGTTTTTACGGACGGTTGAACTTGTGCAACCCATTTTGCGACAACCGATGTTGTTGACAAACCCGTTTTGTAACAACCAAAGTTGTTCCTAAACCCGTTTAACAACAATCAAAGTTGTTGCTAAACCCGTTTAACGACAACCCGAAGTTGTTGCTAAACCCATTTTATGACAAGCGAAGTTCTTGCTAAAATCGTTTTTCGCGACAACTGAAGTTGTTGCTAAACCCGTTTTCGCGACAACCGGAGTTGTTGCTAAACCCATTTTGCGACAACCGCGGATGTTACTAAATCTGTTTTGTGACCACGAAGTTATTGCTAAACCCATTTTCTGACAGAAGAACTTCTTGCTAAACCCGTTTTTATGCGAAAACCTTAGTTGTTGCTAAACCCATTTTGCGACAACCGCAGTTGTTTCTAACCCCATTTTCCAGCAGCTAAAGTTCTTACTAAAGCCGTTTTTAGACAACCGATGTTTTTGCTAAACCCGTTTTACGACAACAGAAGTTGATACTAAATCCCTTTTGCGACAACCTAAGTTGTTGATAAACCCATTTTGTGACAATCGAAGATGTTGCTAAACCTGTATTCTATCAACTGAAGTTGTTGCTCGACCATTTTGCGTCAGGCGGTGGTTGGTTGGTAACCCGTTTTGTGACAACCGGTTGTTACAAAACCCATTAAGTAACAAAAAAGTTATTGTTAAACCCGTTTTTACGACAACAGAAGTTGATACTAAATTTGTTTGGCGATAACAAAAGTTGATGCTAAATCCCTTTTGCGACGGATGAAGTTGTTGCTAAACCCCTTTTGGAACAATCGAAGTTGTTGCTAAACCCATTTGGCAACAACCATAGTTGTTCCTAAACGCATTTTACGACAACTCAAGATGTATCTAAACCATTTTGCGACAGCCAAAGTTGTTACTGAACCCATTTTACGACAACCGTGGTTGTTACTAAATCAGTTTAGCGACAACAGAAGTTGTTGCTAAACCCATTTTGCGACATAAGAATTTTTTTGTAAACCCGTTTTGCTGCAACCTTAGTTGTTGCTAAACCATTTTCTAACAACCGCAGTAGTTGCTAAACCCATTTTGTAACAACCGAAGTTGTTGCAAACCCGCTTTGTGACAACCGATGTTATTGGTAAACCCGTTTTTCGCGACAACGTAAGTTGATACTAAGTGCCATTTCGCGACAACAGAAGTGGATGATAAACGGATTTTGTCACAACTAAAGATATTGCTAAACCCATTTTACGACAACCGAAGTTGTTGCTAAGCCCGTTTAGCAACAAATCGAAGTTGTTGTGAAACCGGTTTTGTGACAATCGTGGTTGTTAGCAAACCCGTTTTGCAACAACTGAAGTTGTTACCAAACCTGTTTTGCAACAACCGAGGTGTTCCTCAACCCGTTTTATGACACCCAAAGTTTTTGCTAAACCCATGTTGCAACAACCCGAAGTTGTTGCTAAACCCATTTTACAATATCCGAAGATGTTGCTAAACCCGTTTTACAACAACCAAAGTTGTTACTAATTTTTTTTTTCGACAACCGAAGTTATTGCTAAACACATTTTTATGATAGACAAAATTGTTGCTTCACCCATTTTGTGACAACTGAAGTTATCGCTAAACCCATTTTACGACAACCAAAGTTGTTGCTAAGCCCGTTTTGTGACCACCAAAGTTGTTACAAACCCCATTTTATGACAACCGTGGTTGTTTCCAAACCCGTTTTGCAACAACCGAACTTGTTACCAAACCCATTTTGCAACAACCGAAGTTGTTCCTTAACCCATTTTATGACAACCAACCAAAGTTGTCGCTAAACCCATTTTGCGACAACCGAAGTTGTTGCTAAACCCATTTTGTGACAACCGAAGATGTTGCTTAACCCGTTTTAGAACAACCGGTTGTTACTCATTTTGTTTTCGCGACAACCGGTTGTTGTTTCTAAACCCATTTTGCGACAAACAAAATTGTTGTTTCACACGTTTGGTAACAACCGAAGTTATTGGTAATCCTTTTTTACGACAACCGCAGTTGTTTCTAAATCCATTTTTTGACTATCGTAGTTATTGCTAAACCCATTTTGCGACAACCAAGGTTATTCCTTAACACGTTTTAAGACAACCAAGGTTATTCCTAAACTCGTTTTAAGACAACCAAAGTTGTTACTAAATCTATTTTGGGACAACTGAAGTTGTTGCTAAACCCGTTTTCCGAGAAACGAAGGTGTTGCTAAATCGGATTAGCGTGCAACAAAGTTGTTACGAATCTCGATTTGCGACAATCAGAGTTCTTGCTAAACCCATTTTGCGACAACCAATGTTGTTGCCAAACCCATTTTTCGACAACCGACATTATTGCAAGCGAAGTGTATACTAAATCAATTTTGTGACAAGCGAAGTGTATACTAAATCCCTTTTGCGGCAACTGAATTTGTAGACAATCCCATTTTGTGACAACCCAAGATGTTGCTAAACCTGTTTTACGACAACCGAAGTTATTGCTATGGCCGTTTTACGACAGTTGAACTTGTGCAACCCATTTTGCGACAACCGATGTTGTTGACAAACCCGTTTTGTAACAACCAAAGTTGTTCCTAAACCCGTTTAACAACAATCAAAGTTGTTGCTAAACCCGTTTAACGACAACCGAAGTTGTTGCTAAACCCATTTTATGACAAGCGAAGTTCTTGCTAAAATCGTTTTGCGACAACTGAAGTTGTTGCTAAACCCGTTTTGCGACAACTGGAGTTGTTGCTAAACCCATTTTGCGACAACCGCAGATGTTACTAAATCTGTTTTGTGACCACAGAAGTTATTGCTAAACCCATTTTCTGACAGAAGAACTTCTTGCTAAACCTGTTTTGCGAAAACCTTAGTTGTTGCTAAACCCATTTTGCGACAACCGCAGTTGTTTCTAACCCCATTTTCCAGCAGCTAAAGTTCTTACTAAAGCCGTTTTTAGACAACCGATGTTTTTGCTAAACCCGTTTTTAATGACAACAGAAGTTGATACTAAATCCCTTTTCGCGACAACCTAAGTTGTTGATAAACCCATTTTGTGACAATCAAGATGTTGCTAAACCTGTATTCTATCAACTGAAGTTGTTGCTCGGACCATTTTATGTCAGCCGGCGGTGGTTGGTAAACCCGTTTTCGCGACAACCGAAGTTGTTACAAAACCCATTAAGTAACAAAAAAAAAATTATTGTTAAACCCGTTTTACGACAACAGAAGTTGATACTAAATTTGTTTGGCGATAACAAAAGTTGATGCTAAATCCCTTTTGCGACGGATGAAGTTGTTGCTAAACCCCTTTTGGAACAATCGAAGTTGTTGCTAAACCCATTTGGCAACAACCATAGTTGTTCCTAAACGCATTTTAACGACAACTCAAGATGTATCTAAACCATTTTGCGACAGCCAAAGTTGTTACTGAACCCATTTTACGACAACCGTGGTTGTTACTAAATCAGTTTAGCGACAACAGAAGTTGTTGCTAAACCCATTTTGGCGACAGGAGAATTTTTTGTAAACCCGTTTTGCTGCAACCTTAGTTGTTGCTAAACCATTTTCTAACAACCGCAGTAGTTGCTAAACCCATTTTGTAACAACCGAAGTTGTTGCAAACCCGTTTTGTGACAACCGATGTTATTGGTAAACCCGTTTTGCGACAACGTAAGTTGATACTAAGTGCCATTTGCGACAACAGAAGTGGATGATAAACGGATTTTGTCACAACTAAAGATATTGCTAAACCCATTTTACGACAACCGAAGTTGTTGCTAAGCCCGTTTAGCAACAGTCGAAGTTGTTGTGAAACCGGTTTTGTGACAATCGTAGTTGTTAGCAAACCCGTTTTGCAACAACTGAAGTTGTTACCAAACCTGTTTTGCAACAACCGAGGTGTTCCTCAACCCGTTTTATGACACCCAAAGTTTTTGCTAAACCCATGTTGCAACAATCGGTTGTTGCTAAACCCATTTTACAATATCCGAAGATGTTGCTAAACCCGTTTTACAACAACCAAAGTTGTTACTAATTTTTTGTGACAACCGGTTTATTGCTAAACACATTTTGCGATAGACAAAATTGTTGCTTCACCCATTTTGTGACAACTGAAGTTATCGCTAAACCCATTTTACGACAACCAAAGTTGTTGCTAAGCCCGTTTTGTGACCACCAAAGTTGTTACAAACCCCATTTTACGACAACCGTAGTTGTTTCCAAACCCGTTTTGCAACAACCGAACTTTTTACCAAACCCATTTTGCAACAACCGAAGTTGTTCCTTAACCCATTTTGCGACAACCAAAGTTGTCGCTAAACCCATTTTGCGACAACCGAAGTTGTTGCTAAACCCATTTTGTGACAACCGAAGATGTTGCTTAACCCGTTTTAGAACAACCGAAGTTGTTACTCATTTTGTTTTGCGACAACCGAAGTTGTTTCTAAACCCATTTTGCGACAAACAAAATTGTTGTTTCACACGTTTGGTAACAACCGAAGTTATTGGTAATCCTTTTTTACGACAACCGCAGTTGTTTCTAAATCCATTTTTTGACTATCGTTGTTATTGCTAAACCCATTTTGCGACAACCAAGGTTATTCCTTAACACGTTTTAAGACAACCAAGGTTATTCCTAAACTCGTTTTAAGACAACCAAAGTTGTTACTAAATCTTTTTTGGGACAACTGAAGTTGTTGCTAAACCCGTTTTCCGAGAAACGAAGGTGTTGCTAAATCGAATTTGCGTGCAACAAAGTTGTTACGAATCTCGAATTGCGACAATCAGAGTTCTTGCTAAACCCATTTTTCGACAACCAATGTTGTTGCCAAACCCATTTTTCGACAACCGACATTATTGCAAGCGAAGTGTATACTAAATCAATTTTGTGACAAGCGGAGTGTATACTAAATCCCTTTTGCGGCAACTGAATTTGTAGACAATCCCATTTTGTGACAACCGAAGATGTTGCTAAACCTGTTTTACGACAACCGAAGTTATTGCTATGGCCGTTTTACGACAGTTGAACTTGTGCAACCCATTTTGCGACAACCGATGTTGTTGACAAACCCGTTTTGTAACAACCAAAGTTGTTCCTAAACCCGTTTAACAACAATCAAAGTTGTTGCTAAACCCGTTTAACGACAACCGAAGTTGTTGCTAAACCCATTTTATGACAAGCGAAGTTCTTGCTAAAATCGTTTTCGCGACAACTGAAGTTGTTGCTAAACCCGCTTTTCGCGACAACTGGAGTTGTTGCTAAACCCATTTTGCGACAACCGCAGATGTTACTAAATCTGTTTTGTGACCACGAAGTTATTGCTAAACCCATTTTTTCTGACAGAAGAACTTCTTGCTAAACCCGTTTTCGCGAAAACCTTAGTTGTTGCTAAACCCATTTTTGCGCGACAACCGCAGTTGTTTCTAACCCCATTTTCCAGCAGCTAAAGTTCTTACTAAAGCCGTTTTTAGACAACCGATGTTTTTGCTAAACCCGTTTTTACGACAACAACAGAAGTTGATACTAAATCCCTTTTATGCGACAACCTAAGTTGTTGATAAACCCATTTTGTGACAATCGAAGATGTTGCTAAACCTGTATTCTATCAACTGAAGTTGTTGCTCGGACCATTTTATCCAGCCGGTGGTTGGTAAACCCGTTTTCGCGACAACCCGAAGTTGTTACAAAACCCATTAAGTAACAAAAAAAATTATTGTTAAACCCGTTTTACGACAACAGAAGTTGATACTAAATTTGTTTGGCGATAACAAAAGTTGATGCTAAATCCCTTTTGCGACAGATGAAGTTGTTGCTAAACCCCTTTTGGAACAATCGAAGTTGTTGCTAAACCCATTTGGCAACAACCATAGTTGTTCCTAAACGCATTTTACGACAACTCAAGATGTATCTAAACCATTTTGCGATAGCCAAAGTTGTTACTGAACCCATTTTACGACAACCGAAGTTGTTATTAAATCAGTTTAGCGACAACAGAAGTTGTTGCTAAACCCATTTTGCGACATAAGAATTTTTTGTAAACCCGTTTTGCTACAACCTTAGTTGTTGCTAAACCATTTTCTAACAACCGCAGTTGTTGCTAAACCCATTTTGTAACAACCGAAGTTGTTGCAAACCCATTTTGTGACAACCGATGTTATTGGTAAACCCGTTTTGCGACAACGTAAGTTGATACTAAGTGCCATTTGCGACAACAGAAGTGGATGATAAACGGATTTTGTCACAACTAAAGATATTGCTAAACCCATTTTACGACAACCGAAGTTGTTGCTAAGCCCGTTTAGCTACAAATCCGGTTGTTGTGAAACCCGTTTTGTGACAATCGTAAGTTGTTAGCAAACCCGTTTTGCAACAACTGAAGTTGTTACCAAACCTGTTTTGCAACAACCGAGGTGTTCCTCAACCCGCTTTATGACACCCAAAGTTTTTGCTAAACCCATGTTGCAACAACCGGAAGTTGTTGCTAAACCCATTTTACAATATCCGAAGATGTTGCTAAACCCGTTTTACAACAACCAAAGTTGTTACTAATTTTTTTTTTTGACAACCGAAGTTATTGCTAAACACATTTTGCGATAGACAAAATTGTTGCTTCACCCATTTTGTGACAACTGAAGTTATCGCTAAACCCATTTTACAACAACCAAAGTTGTTGCTAAGCCCGTTTTGTGACCACCAAAGTTGTTACAAACCCCATTTTATGACAACCGTGGTTGTTTCCAAACCCGTTTTGCAACAACCGAACTTGTTACCAAACCCATTTTGCAACAACCGGTTGTTCCTTAACCCATTTTATGACAACCAAAGTTGTCGCTAAACCCATTTTATGACAACCCGAAGTTGTTGCTAAACCCATTTTGTGACAACCGAAGATGTTGCTTAACCCGTTTTAGAACAACCGAAGTTGTTACTCATTTTGTTTTTTGACACAACCGAAGTTGTTTCTAAACCCATTTTGCGACAAACAAAATTGTTGTTTCACACGCTTGGTAACAACCGAAGTTATTGGTAATCCTTTTTACGACAACCGCAGTTGTTTCTAAATCCATTTTTTGACTATCGTAGTTATTGCTAAACCCATTTTGCGACAACCAAGGTTATTCCTTAACACGTTTTAAGACAACCAAGGTTATTTCCTAAACTCGTTTTAAGACAACCAAAGTTGTTACTAAATCTATTTTGGGACAACTGAAGTTGTTGCTAAACCCGTTTTTTGAGAAACGAAGGTGTTGCTAAATCGGATTTGCGTGCAACAAAGTTGTTACGAATCCTGATTTGCGACAATCGGAGTTTTTGCTAAACCCGTTTCGCGACAACCGATGTTGTTGCCAAACCCATTTTTTTACAACCGACATTATTGCTGAACCCGTTTTGCGACAATCGAAGTGTATACTAAATCCCGTTTACGACGACCGAAGTGTATACTAAATCCCTTTTGCGACAACAGAATTTGTGGACAAACCCATTTTGTGATAACTGAAGATGTTGCTAAACCTGTTTTATGACAATCAAAGTTATTGCTAAGCCCGTTATGCGACGGTTGAAGTTGTTGCTAAACCCATTTTACAACAACTGATGTTGTTGCCAAACCCATTTTGTAACAACCAAAGTTGTTGTTAAACCCGTTTAGTGACAATGGAAGTTGTTGCTAAACCTAATTTACGAAAACCGAAGTTCTTGCTAAAACCGTTTTGCGACAACTAAAGGTGTTGCTAAACCCATTTTTTGATAGACAAACTTCTTTCTAAACCCGTTTTGCGAACACCTTAGTTATTGCTAAACCCATTTTACGACAACCTCAGTTGTTTCTAAACCCATTTTCCAACAACCAAAGTTCTTACTAAACCCGTTTTGAGACAACCGACGTTATTGCTAAACCCGTTTTGCGACAACAAAAATTGATTCTAAATCCCTTTTGCGACAACCTAAGTTGGTGATAAACCCATTTTGTGACTACCGAAGATGTTGCTAAACCTGTTTTTCGTCAACTGATGTTGTTGTTAAGACCGTTTTGTGACAACCAAAGTGGTTGGTAAACCCGTTTTGCGACAACCGAAGTTGTTACAAAACCCATTATACAACAACAAAAGTTGTTGCTAAACCCATTTTACGACAAAAGAAGTCGATGCTAAATTTGTTTTGCGATAACTGAAGTCGAAGCTAAATCCGTTTTGTGACTGACGAAGTTGTTGCCAAACCCCTTTTGGAACAATCGAAGTTGTTGCTAAAAATTTTGCAACAACCGCAGTTGTTCCTAAACACGTTTTTCGACAACTCAAGATGTATCTAAACTATTTTGCGACAACCGAAGTTGTTGCTAAACCCTTTTTGTGACAACCGAAGTTGTTACTAAATCTGTTTAGCGACAACCAAAGTTGTTGCTAAACCCATTTAGCGACAGAGGAAGTTTTTGTTAAACCCGTTTTGCGACAGCCTTAGTTGTTGCTAAACCCATTTTCCAACAACCGCAGTTGTTGCTAAACCCGTTTTCCTACAACCGAAGTTGTTTCAAAACCCGTTTTGCAAAAACCGATGTTATTGCTAAACCAGTTTTCCGACAACAGAAGTTGACACTAAATCCCTTTTGCGACAACTGAGTGGATGATAAACCCATTTTGTGACAACTGACGATATTGCTAAACCCATTTTACGACAATCGAAGTTGTGTCTAAGCCCTTTTTGCAACTGCCGAAGTTGTTGCTAAACCTATTTTGTGACAACCGAAGTTGTTGCCAACCCATTTTGCCACAACCGAAGTTGTTTCAAAACCCGTTTTACAACAATAGGAGTAGTTGGTAAAACGATTTTTCGACAACCAAAGTGGCAGTTAAACCGATTGTTAGACAATCGTAGTTGTTGCTAAACCCGTGTCATGACGCCCAAAGATTTTTCTAAACCCGTTTGGCGACAACCAAAGTTGTTGCTAAACCCATTTTGTGACAGAGGAAGTTGTTTCTAAACCAGTTTTGTGACAACCGAACTTGTTGCTAATCCCATTTTACGAAAACGAGAGTTGTTGCTAAACACATTTTGTGAAAACCGTAGTTGTTGTTAAACCCATTTTGCGACAACCAAAGTTATTGGTAAATTCGTTTTACGACAACCGAAGTTATTAATAAACCCATTTTGTGACAACCGAATTTGTTCTTTAGCCCTTTTTTTGACAACGGAAGTTGTTTCTAAACCCGTTAGGCGACAAAAAAAGTTGTTGATAAACCCGTTTCGCACTAATCGACATTGTTACTAAACCCAGTTTGCGACAAACGAATTTATTAGTAAATCCCTTTTGCGAAAATCGAAGTTGTTGCTAATCCCGTTTTACGACAACCGAAGTTTATACTAAATCGCTTTTGTGACAACCGAAGTTTATACTAAATCCCTTATGCGATAACCAAAGTTGATGTTAAACCCATATTCCGACAACCATAGTTGTTGTTAAAACCGTTTTCATTTACCAAAATTGGTGCAAAACCCGTGACAACCGACGTTATTGCTACTCCCATTTTGTGACAACCGAAGTTGATACTAAATCCCTTTAGCGACAACCAAAGTTGTTGATAAACCCATTTTGTCCCAACCGAAGATGTTGCTAAACCCGTTTTGCAACAGCAGAAGTTGTGTCTAAGCCTTTTTTGCAACAGCCGAAGTTGTTGCAAAACCCGTTTTGTGATATCCAAAATTGTTGCCAAACCCATTTTGCCACAACCGAAGTTGTTCCAAAACCCGTTTTACAGCAATAGGAGTAGTTGGTAAATCGATTTTGTGACAACCAAAGTGGTAGTTAAACCGATTGTTCGACAATCATAGTTGTTGCTAAACCCGTTTCATGACGACCAAAGATTTTTCTAAACCCGTTTGGCGACAACGAAGTTGTTGCTAAACGTGTTTTACGACAAACAAGGATGTTGCTAAACCCATTTTTCAACAACCAATGTTGTTTTTAAAGCCGTTTTGCGACAACCAAAGATATTGCTAAACCGACTTTGCAACAATCGAACTTGTATTTAAACTCTTTTTACGACTATCGACGTTGTGGCAAAACCCGTTTGTCGACAATCGAAGTTGTTGCTAATGCATTTCCGACACACGAAAGTGTTGCTTTACCTGTTTTGTGACAACCGAATTTGTTGCTAATCCCATTTTACGACAACCAGAGTTATTTCTAATCCCGTTTTCTGACAACAGTTGTTGTTGCTAAACCCGTTTTGCGACAACCAAAATTGTTGCTCAACCCATTTTGTGACAACCGAAGTTGTTGCTTAATCCGTTTTCCAGCAATCGAAGTTGTTACTAAACCCGTTTTACGACAACCGAAGTTGTTGCAAAACCAATTTTCTGAAAACCGAAGTTGTTGCTAAACCCGTTTTCCGACAACACAATATGTTGCTGAACCCATTTTGTGACAATTGTAGTAGTTGTTAAACCCATTTTGTGATTACCGATGTTTTGGATAAACCCGTTTTGCGCTAATCGAAGTTGTTACCAATGTGTTTTCCGACAACCAAAGTTATTGCGAAACCCATTTTGCGACAGACGAAATTGTTACTTTACCTATTTTGTGACAACCGAAGTTGTTGCTAATCCCGTTTTGTGACAACCGGAGTTGTTGCTTAACCCATTTTACGACAACCGTAGTTGTTGCTAAACTCATTGGTTGACAACCAAAGTTGTTGCAAAGCCCTTTTTGTGACAATAAAAGTTGTAGGAAAATGCATTTTTCAACAACCGAAGATGTTACTAAACCTATTTTGTGACAACCAAAATTGTTGCTAAACCCGTTTTACAACAACTGAAGTTAATACTAAACCCATTCTACGACAACCGAAATTATTGTTAAACCCATTTTACGACAACCGATGTTGTTGCTACACCCTTTTCGCGGTAAGCGACGTTGTTGGTAAACCCATTTTACGACAACCGAAGTAACTAATTCTGTTTTGCGATAACCAAAGTTGTTGCTAAACCCGTTTTGTAACAGAGGAAGTTGTTTCTAAACCCGTTTTGTGACAACCGAAGTTGTTGGTAATCCCGCTTTACGACAACCAGAGTTGTTGCTAAAAACATTTTGTAAAAACTGTAGTTGTTGCTAAACCCTTTTTACGACAACCATAGTTATTGGTAAACCCGTTTTGTGACAACCGATGTTGTTATTAAACCCATTATGTGACAACCGAATTTGTTCTTCAGCCCTTTTTGTGACAACGGAAGTTGTTGCTAAACCCTTAGGCGACAACAGAAGTTGTTGATAAACCCGTTTTGCGACAACCGACGTTGTTACTAAATCTGATTTGCATCAAATGAATTTGTTACTAAATCCCTTTTACGAAAATCGAAGTAGTTGCTAATCCCATTTTGCGACAACTGAAGTTTATACTAAATTGCTTTTGTGACAATCGAAGTTTATACTAAATCCCTTATGCGATAACCGAATTTTTTGATAAACCCATTTTGCGACAACTGAAGATGTTGCTAAACCCGTTTTGCGGCAATCGAAGTTGTTGCTACCGCGTTTTGCGACAACCGAAGTTGTTGCTAAACCTATTTTTTGAGAGACAAAATTGTTGCTTTACCCGTTTTGTGACAACAAAAATTGTTGCTAATCCCGTTTTACGAAAACAGGAGTTGTTTCTAAACAAAGTTTGCAACACACGAAGTTGTTGGTAAACCCGTTTTGCGACAATCGAAGTTGTTGCTAAACCCGTTTTAGGACTACCGAAGTTGTTACTAAACCCATTTTGTGACAACCCAAGATGTTGTTTAACGCTTTCTGCGACAACCGAAATTATTGCTGAACCCGTTTTGCGACAACCAAAATTATTGCTGAACCCGTTTTGCGACAACCGAAGTTGTTGGTACGCCCATTTTGTGACAACCAAAGTTGTTGCTAAACCCATTTTGCGACAAACGACGTTGTTTTAAAACCGTTTTGAAACAAGCAAAGCTGTTACTAAATTCGTTTTGGGACAACGGAATTTGTTGCTAAACCCATTTTGCAACAGACAAAGTTGTCGCTAAACCCGTTTTGCGACAACGAAAGTAGTTGGTTATCCTATTTTGCTATAATTGGAGTTGTTGCTAAAACCGTTTTGGGACAACCATAGTTGTTGCAAAACCCATTTTGCGACAACCGTAGTTGTTTCTAAACCCGTTTTGCGACTACTGTAGTTGTTTGATATGACCAGGAGTGATTCGGACCACTTTGATGGAGAGTTGCCTCAACCAGAAGAGATTGAGAGCTCCAGGACGTGTTGATATTATGAACTCGAGCTTCAAAAACAGCTAGGAACAAGAGAGGAAGAGAGAATGAGAAAGAGAGAGAGAAGATAGAAGAGGCAGAGAGGGAATTTGATTTAGGTTGTAATGTCTTGCCCCATAATGTGGGTAACACTTGTCTATATATTGACTTCTACTTAATATAAAAAGACTACAATACCCCTTGTAATGAAGTAGGGCGACATATTATGAAGTAAACTACTATAACTTAAGAGGAGTGCGTAACATCCCTCCCTCCTTAGAAACAACCTTGTCCTCAAGGTGCAGATGAAGGAAAACGTAATAAGATCTCATCTTCTTGTGCCCAAGTGGCATAGGATGACGGCAAGTGGTGCCATTGAATTAATAGTTCCCTTCGGAGCCTTCCATGGATTTTGATGCGACGGCACTGAAGAATTGCCTCAGGTTCATGCAGAATATGACCTGACGGGCTCCATGATGGCAAAGTAGGTGAGCCGAACTCATTGTCTCCAATATGCTTCTTCAGTTGGGAGACATGGAATACCTTGTGAACATAGCACCTGATTGGTAGTTTGAGCTTGTGCGTGACTAGGCCGATTCACTCAATGATTGGGAAGATTCCAAAGAAACGATATGATAGCTTCTAATTCCGCTGAATCACAAACGAGGACTGGCGGTAGGGTTGGAGTTTCAAGTAAACGAGATCACCTGGTTGGAATTCTTGATCCGTACGATGCTTATCTTCCTGTTGCTTCATACGGTTTTGAGCTTGAGCGAGGGTGTGGCGGAGAAAACGCAAAAGGTCGTCTCGGGAGAGGAGAGTACGCTCTCGATTGGCCACCGCGGTTGTCCCATGTATGTAGTGTGGCATGGCAGTAGGTGGGCGTCCATAAAGTACTTGAAACGGGGACATTCGGATGGCCGAGTGGTGAGCCCTGTTGTAAGACCACTCCACCCATGGTAGAAATTTACTGCACACCCTTGCTTGGTCACCTGCAAAACAGCGCAAGTCTCTAGACCTCGGTTCACCACTTCTGTCTGCCCGTCAGTTTGGGGATGATAGGCTATATTGCGCAGCAGTGTTGTGGCTGTCAAGCAAAAAAGATCCTTCAAAAAGGCCGATAGGAAGACAGGATCGTGATCCGAAACAATAGAGCGAGGGATCCCATGTAAGCGAACTATCTCCCAAATGAAAATCTCTGAAAGACCGCTGGTTGTGTATGGGTGTTTAAGGGCCAGGAAGTGATCGTACTTGCTGAGGTGATCCACTATCACCCAAATCATTGAGAAAGCTCCTGATGGTGGTAACCCATCGACAAAGTCCATAGATATGTCCTCCCAAACCTGCTCTGGGATGGGCAAGGTTGTAGTAGGCCGGCTGGAGAAGAATGGTCAACTTTGACCTTTTGGCAAATAGTGCAGGCAGCGAGAAACTGCTTCACCTCGCTAAACATGTGTGGGCAGAGGAAACTTGCAGATAGTCTCTGGTACATGTGCAGAGCTCCTTCATGACCTCCGGTGGGGGAACTGTGGATCTCCCGAATGAGATCAGTGCGTAGTGAATATACCTGGGGTATAAACAGACTGAGTTTGTAAAAAATGAAGTCATCGATCACCTTATATCGTGTATCCTGAGCCACCTTGTGTCTAATCGCGAGCAAGTATTCTTGAGAAGGGACGGCAGAGTGGAAGGCTTCCCGAACTTTCTCCATTATTGATGCAATTGATTTAAGAACTAGAGATTGTAAAACCCCACTCGCACGTCTGGAGTGGGAATCAGCAGCAAGATTGTCCGACCCTTTGCAGTAGACTATCTCGAAATCGAACCCAAGTAGCTATACCAGCTAGCGCTGTTGTTGGGGAGTTAGAAGTCTTTGCTCATGTAGCAATTTCTAGGACCGGTGATCAGTCAGAATTGTGAACTGGAAACCGAGTAAGTAGTGTCACCAGTGTTGTACTGGTAGCACCGCTGCCAGCATCTCCTTCTCATAAGTGGAGAAACCGGAATGCCGGCCAATGAATGGCTTGTTATGGAATGCCAATGGATGGCCATATTGCTGGAGGACCGCACCCACCCCCTCTTCGCAAGCGTCAGATTCCATGACGAACTGTTTAGAGAAATTTGGAAGGCTCAGCACTGGAGCCAACAAGAGAGCGGCTTTTAAAGCTTGGAAGGATCGTTCAGCAGCTTCTGACCATGTAAATGCACCCTTTTTCAGCAAGTCTATCATTGGCCTAGCAAGGACACCGTAATCTCGTATAAACCGACGGTAATACCCAGTAAGTCCAAGAAAACCACGAAGGTGGCGTGTGGTGGTGGGGGTGGGCCAGGCTTCAACAACATCAAGCTTCTCTGGGTCCGTTGACAAGCCACTTGAATCAATTAATTGCCCCAATTACCCTATTCTAGCAGTACCAAAAACACACTTTGTGAGTTTTAAAAATAGGGAATTGGATGCTTGTACCTCGAATGTCAAACGCAGGTGCGTCACATGCTCTTCCATGCAGCGGCTGTAAATAAGGATGTCATCGAAGAACACTAGGATGAATCGCTGTAGGAAAGGTCTGAAAAAATCGTTCATGAGGCTCAGAAAAGTTGCTGGTGCATTCGAAAGGCCGAAAGGCATCACCAGGAACTCGTAGTGGCCGTCATGCGTCTGAAACACCGTCTTGTGTATGTTTGCTGGGGACATACATATCTGATGGTAACCAGATTTGAGGTCGAATTTTCAAAATAATGATGCCCCGTGCAATTCATCGAGCAACTCATCGATGGCAGGAATAGGAAACTTGTCTTTGACTGTCAAGTTGTTGAGGGTGCGGTAGTCCACAAAGAAATGCAAGGAGCCATCTTTCTTCTTCACAAGCAGCACTGGAGAAGAGAACGCGCTCGTGCTTGGCTGAATGATGCCAAACTGAAGCATTTTCTGCACTAAGGTTTCAATCTCTGTCTTGTGTGCGTTCAGGTAGTGGTAGGGGCAAAAATTCACCGTTGGAGCGTAAGAGTGATCTGGTGGTCATGAGACCTTGCAGGTGGCAACCCAGCTGGTACCTGAAAGAAACAATCAAATTCCTCCAGAAGAGGGGTAAGTAAAGGGGGAATCACCGCAGCTGGTGGTTCGGTCGGCTCAAAAATCTTGCACCACATAAAAAATGCAGCAACATGAAGCATTGCAGAAGCTTTGTGCTCGAGCCCTATTTGCCAAGTTACTGTTGCGCCATTATTGGCAAAGGAGAAGGTAGACTGCGAGAAGTCCCAATTGACTGGTCCGAGTTGTTGGAACCACTGGATGCCGAGTACGATGTCTGCCCCTTTGATTGGAAAAAGATGAAGATCAACCTCCACCGTTGTCCCTTGAACCGTCAGAGGGACCTTGTGAGACATGGCAGAGCAGAATAAAAATGCCCCATTCCCCACCATCACTCAGAAGCTTGGAATATGCACAATGTTAAAGCCAAGATGATAGGCTAACTGGGTGCAGACAAAGTTATGTGTACTGCCACTATCCAGTAATATAGTGAGGGAGGTAGAGTGCACGTTACCAGAAAGCTTCATGGTTCGGGGAGATGGAGCCGAGAAAAAAATGGCATGTAGGGAGACTGCTGTGAAATCTAGGTCCACCTCTTCTAGGATTGGTTGGCTATCGTCGGTCATGTGGTATTCCATAAGGTGCAATTGAAAATGCTTGCAACGATGGCCAGGGGTGAATCTTTCATCACAGTTAAAACAGATGCCCTTGGCTATTTTAGTCTCCATCTCTTCTTGCGTCAACGTCCGTAAGGGTTTCGCTCCAGAGGGTGCCGGCTTAAAGGCAGGAAGTGCTGAAAGAGGAGTTGGAGTAGGAGGGGCCCATCGAGGTGGCTTAGCGCTTGCTGCATTGGACCACCTGCGTGCCGACCAAGTGGTGGAGCACAGCGATTGTAGTTTCTCTTCCTGAAGGACAGCTAAAGATTTAGCCTCATTAAGGGTTGTAGGACGAAAGGACCTTACATCTGCCTGAATGTCCTTACGTAAGACACTGACAAAACAACCAATTTTGGCATCGATGGTCCACCCACGGACTCAATTTGAGAGGCGTTTGAATTCGTCGATGAACTCCCTAACAGTCTTTTTGTTGAATTTTGGCCAAAGCACCATGTAGGTCTTCAAATTCACTCGGTCCAAAATGTGCGCAGAACTACTCAGATAAGAAATCCCATGAGATGTCATCATGGTATGTCTGTAAGCTTCCCAACTATTTCCAATCTTCCCCATCAAGGTAGTAGCTAGGAAGGGAAACACGTTTATCCTCCTCGACTTCGTGGTAGTCAAATAACTGTTCTACCTTAGTAAGCCACATTGTAGGATCGCTATAGTCCACATACCGTGGCCAGTCGATACGAATGATCTTCTTCTGGAGTCTTGGCCTGGGGGAGGATGCTTGTCGAACACGTCGCGAGTTGTCATCGTAAGGATCATGTTCGTAGACCGGGTTGCGCAATGTTGATGTTGCTCGGTGAGATGTTGCTCGTGGTGGTGGAAAACCTGGTGGGGATTGTGGATGTGTGCCTGAGGAAAATGCCCGCAAGAGGACTTGCTGGCTGTTTTGAATGTCCATCAGTGTACGGTTCAAATAGCGGTAATTGCCTTCCATAGTAGTCATCCGAGCCTCGAGGGAGTGAGTGTCAGGAGACACGAGCACTCCTCTATTGTTCGGTGTGTCCGAAAGTGGTCGAGATGTAGATGGGCTTGACTCAAAAGCAGTGTGTGGTCGGTACGTCTGGTTGCTACTAGAATCAGCCACGAGTGCTGATCGAAAGGAGGCTAGTGGGTGAATTGTGGTGGAAAAGCGACGAGCAAGATCAACTGGAGATGGTGGATTATGTGAAGGCAATCGGATGAGTGGTGGTGGAGGGACGACAAGCTTGCGTCCACTGCGGAGTTCCAGCGTGTTTGGTAGCCAAAAAGAAGGGGGGAAATGGGTAGAAAATGGGTAAGAATGATGGGAGAAGCTGGAGGGTATAGAGGGATAAGAAAATGGGAGTGGGTGCGCCCAAAACCCTAGGAGGTTGGAGAAGAGAGGGTCCCCTAAAAAATAGGGACGTGGGGAAAACCCTAAAAAAGGGTTCCTGTCGCCCTTAAATTGAGGGAAAAGGGTCAAAACCCAAAAAATCAAATCTTGAATTCGTGTTTGAAGAAAAAGAGTGAGTTTTGGTCTGTGCAAGGAGAAAAAATGAGATTTTGAACTTTTGTTAGGGGAAAAATTGTGGCTTCGACAGAGGAAGAGGAGAAGGTTGTGGTATGTATGTCAAAATAGAGAAAATCACTTGATGCAAAAGTGAATGGTGCTAACACAATGCCAGGGATGGGAAAACAAAATCTGCCCTTCTTGAACCAGCTCTGATGCCAAGTTGATACGACCAAGAGTGATTCGGAGCACATCGATGGAGAGTTGCCTTGAGCAGAAGAGATTGAGAGCTCCAGGACCCGTTGATATTAAGAACTCGAGCTTCAGAAATAGTCAGGAACAAGAGAGAAAGAGAGAATGAGAAAGAGAGAGAGAAGAGAGAAGAGAGCAGAGAGAGAATTTGATTTAGGTTGTAATGTCTTGCCCCAAAACATGGGTAAGACTGGTCTATTTGTTTAGTTCTACTTAATATAAAAAGACTACAATACCCCTTATAATGAAGTAGGGCGGAAATCCAAAGTCAAATTACACCCCCAATCAAGTTAATAACATATTATGAAGTAAACTACAGTAACTTTAGAGGAGTGTCTAACATTGTTGCTAAACCCGTTTTGCGACAGATGAAGTTGTTGCTTAACCCGTTTTGCAACAACCAAAGTTGTTGGAAATGCCGTTTTACGAAAACTGAAGTTGTTGTTAAACCTATTTTGGGACAACCGTAGTTGTTGCTAAACATGTTATGCGACAACCGATTTTGTTGCTAAACCCGTTTTGCGATAATCGAAGTTGTTGCTAAACCCGTTTTGCGACAACTGAAGTTGTCGCTCAACCCTTTTTACGACAACGAAAGTTGTTGCTAAACCCATTTTGCGACAGCCGAAGTTGTTGCTGATATGTATAGTTCTTCGACACCCACTTGCAGCAAACAAAATTAGCCATATATGCAAACCATGGCAGAATTGCTCATCCGGGAAGAGTTATGAAATCACTTTCTTCATGATTTTTAGTTTCTAGCCTTGAGAGGTGATCTGCCACAACATTCTATGCTCCTTTATTGTCTCTGATTTCAATGTTAAATTGTACAAGTAGAAGGACCAACCAGATCAGTCTCGATTTGGAATCCTTTTTTGCAAAAAAGTATCTAAGTGCTGCATGGTCTGTCCAAATAATGACTTTTGAACCAATGAGATATGATCTAAAAATTTTAAATACAAAGATTACAACCATGAGTTCTTTCTCTGTAGTGTGGTATAATTCAATTGAGGCCCAGTGAGTGTGTGACTAGCATAAAAAATGGTGTGGAAGACCTTCTTTTTCCTTTGACCAAGGGATGCCCCTAAAGCAAAATCACTTGCGTCACACATGAGTTCAAAAGGTAAGATCCAATCAGGTGATACAATTATGAGGGCAGAGATCAGTTTTTGTTTCAGAAGATTAAAAGCATGTATTCATTCATCTTTGAAATAAAATTTTGCATCTTTTGAAAGTAATTTTGATAAAGGTTTTGTAAATTTTGAAAAATCTTTTATAAACCTTCTATAAAAACCTACATGGCCTAGGAAACTCCTAATGGCTCTCACCGAAGTAGGGGTGGGTAACTTTTCAATAACTTCAATTTTAGCTTTATCTATATCCATCCCTTTTTCTGAAATCTTGTGGCCAAGCGCAATCCCTTCTTTTAGCATGAAATGGCACTTTCCCAATTTAGCACTAACTTCTTTTCTTCACATCTTTCTAACACGTGTTCTAAGTGTTGCAAACAAGTTTCAAAAGTTAGCCCACACAAGGTAAAGTCATTCATGAAGATTTCCATCCTCTTTCCTATCATATCATGGAACAAAGTCATCATGCATCTTTGAAAAGTGGTTGGTTCATTACACAAGACAAAGCGTATTCTCCTATATACAAAGGTACCATATGGGCTTGTAAAAGTGGTATTTTCCTGATCTTCGGGTGCTATAAGGATCAAGAAATATCCTGAAGAGCCGTCTAGGAAGCAATAGAACTTATTTTTGGCCAATCTTTCAAGCATTTGATCTTAGAAAGGTAATGAAAAATGATCTTTCCTAGTTGCAACATTCAATTTCACATAGTCTACGCAAACTCTCCAACCCATGACTGTCCTAGTGGGGATTAACTCATTATTTTCATTGTAAATGACAGTCGTAACCCCCTTTTTGCAACAACTTGAACTGGACTTACCCATGTATCTGTCAAACAAGAAGAAATAATTACTGATTTATCTTGTTTTTCTAGAAAAATATATTTTAAATTATTTGGGAGAGGTTTGAGTTCAAGTTTGAAAGCTCCTAGAGGTTCTTGTTCCTCAATTTCATTCTCCAATTCCTTGTTGCTTTCAGCCTCCAAATCTTGAACCTCTTTTGCTGTGACGGGATCTCCATCATCCTTTTGCTTCGATTGTGTTAGACATCTTTCCATTGTATCTTTAGTCCTCACTTCTTCTTCTACTTCAGCTATACACGTGTCAATCACGTCAATGGTAAAACAAAAATCTTCATAGGGGGTGGTTGATTGTCTTATGACTTCTTTAATATTGAAACTCAGTTTATCATTACTAAGCCTTAGGGTCAATTTTCCTTTCTTAACATTAATTAAAGTACCAACGGTAGCCAAGAATGGTCTGCCAAGGATATAGGCAAATTCTTATCTACTTTCATGTCTATAACCACAAAATCACAAGGAAAAATAAAATTTTTTATTTTCACTAACACATCCTCTATGATTCTTTCAGGTTTCTTGGTTGATTTATCTGGAAATTGGAGTGTAATTCTGGTGTCCTGAGGTTGACCAAGCTCCAAATAACTGCAAATAGATAATGACATTAAGTTAACACTTGCTCCCAAATCACATAATGCATTATCAAATTTGCATGATCAAAATTCACAAGGTACTGTAAAACTCCATGGATCCTTTAATTTTGTTGGTAGCTCATTCCGCATGATCGTACTGCAATTTTTATTGAGTAAGACCTTACCTTGCTCCTCCATCTTTCTTCTTCCTGATAGAAATTCATTAAGAAATTTGCCATATTGAGGCATTTGCATCACTGCTTCAATTAGTGGAATATTTATTTACAATTTCTTGAAGATCTTTAGAAAACTAGCAAAGCTACTCTCTAGAATATTTTTTTAGGTGTACTTGGGTAAGGCAAATTTCTTACAACAATATCTGTAATATGGAGTGAGTTATTACCTTTTTTCTTTCTTGGAGAGGTTGGTGGATCACTAAGGTTGGCTCATGTAGCATGGGACATTCAAACAGAACAGGGATCTTTTTGGCTCAAAAAGTTTGACAAAAGGTGATGCAACTTGTGCATTGAAATGGGTGGCTTTGAAAAAGGCTCAAACAATTTTGAAACAGGTGCCTAAATCACCTCAGAATTTTGAAAACCTTTCTCTGTTTTGCCTCAAGTTTTCTTTAGGTTGGTTCTAGTGATTGAAATCAACTTGCTCACCTGTACTTTGTTTTAAAAAACTATTTTTTAAAGAAAATTCTCATCCATTCAAGACTAAGCATCTGAACTAAAATATTTTTCCAGAAAGTGAATCATGCTATCCATCTGATCAGGAATTTTCACTGGTATTTTTCAAAATCTCTAATGGAATTTTTTGGTGAATTTTTTAAAAAAATAGAGTTTTTTAAATCCATTGAGCATGCATAACTCCATTGAGCATGCTTCTTGTGTTTATGGTTAATCCATTGTAAAATATCTCGATTTGCCTCCAAAGTTCTATTTTATGATTTGGGCATCTTTTGAGTAAACCGTTGAATCTTTCCCATGCTTCAGATAGGTGTTCTTCTGGGTCCTACAAAAATTGAGCAATTTTATTCTTAGTTCAATGGTCTTTGGTGGTGGAAAATACTTACCAATAAATTTTTTTGCAAAATCTTCCCAAGTAGCAATAGAGCCAACTGGTAGGGTTTCAACCAGGTTTTAGCCCTTCCAGCCTAGGCGGATTTGAATAGTTTTAATCTGATTCCATCATCCAAAACACCATTATGCTTAAAAGTAGCACATAAGTCCAGAAATTTTTGAAGATGTTCAGTAGAATGTTCATGAGATAACCCACTGAACTGATATCGATTTTGAAGCATAGAAATAATCAGAGGTTTAATATCAAAATTATTAGCTTGAATAGTAGGAGTGATGACACTTGTCCAATTTGTATTTGGACTTGGTGTGACATAATTGATGCGATCCGAGATAATCACTAGCAAGAGGACTAATCAATGTACTGTAGACTTACGTTAAGTTCGAATATCATCCCACAAAGATAATTGCTTTTCTAATTTGAAAACCAAAGTTTGAGAAATTGATTAGAAAGGAATTCAAAAATTAAAAATTAACTAATCTACCAAATCCTATAGAGATGAAGAGAGGTCATTAGATAAAATCAGTATGCAAAAGATATTGTAATTCAATTCCTCCCAAGCTACTTCTGAGATTTAATAAAATTAATGATTTAGACAACAAATTTGACGAGCTTATTAAATCCATGGCTACTTCCGCATCGGCATCAGCTTCTATCTCCTTGAGACAACCAGTCGACATCATCAACTCTATTTGATAACATAAATATAAAGCTCAGCGACCCTACCTATGGTTGGGAATCAGGTCTTATGCCATATATAAGTCAATCAAATCAAAGGGTATTACTTTAAGGTCAAGGATTAACCCTAAGGCAAGCTCAACTTTCCTAGTGCATGAACTCAAAAAGAACTTGTATATCCTATCAAACATATCTCACTATATATCAAACATTACCTGATAACCAGTACATCGTAAGATAGCAAGGAAGAATCATGGAAGTAACAGCTTATTGCTACTCATTCATACACAAATTCGAAATCTATTAAAGTATCAATATCATTACATCGCTAGGGAGTCATGAAATCCCTACATAAAATACTGCTCCAAGCTGTCAATTAAAGCACAAAATAAGTTCTTGAATACAACCATGAGGAAGAAAAGAAAAGATAAATTAAGTACAAACTTCCCTTGAGAAGAATCTACTTGTTGAAGATGGCTTCCAATAGCTGCTTCTCCTCCTTGCCTCAAAATCTTCAATAGGATGTCTCCTATTTCCTGTCAAGATTACTTATTTAAACCTCTCCTATTATTGGTTATCCTGCTTAGTCAAGGCATGATCAAGTTATCTTGTACCATCAATACTACTTTCCCATGCATGTGAGCAGTTTAAATTGAAAAACATAAGCCAACAATCTGTCTAATATCCACTAACATGAAGGAATTTTAAAATTATGATCAAAAGGTCTTTTGTAGGTTGTAATTGGGCATGGGTAGTGGGTAAGGAGAAAATTAAGGATTAAATATTTAAAGGTGAGTCCTACTCATATCAATGTCCCATATTCCTGAGCATGAACCATCTCTGATCATAGCACTCCACCCCAAACTTAAAGTTTTGCTTTTTCCTCAAAGAAATCAAATAAATCAAAGAGTATGATACTTGCATCTTCTCCTTAATCCCAATCACTACATCATCTCGCAAGGAAAAGCTCACTTCTATGTCTTTTTTTTTAGTTTTTGGTTTTTTGCCTTTGCTGGAGTCTAGCTTACCTTGTCGGTTGTCTTAGATTCTCTAAGCTTGCTACAGCCCGAGACCCCGGTGCACACACAAGGTGGCCTTTCTCCTAACTAAGAAGTTTTTTTTTTTTTCTCTTTTCCTCTCAGATATTACAGTAACTTTGTCATGCTTTTTAATCTTCATCCTAGTCCTTCTTTCCTCTCATGTTCAAAGAAAATTCTATAGCCTTCATCCATCCCTCCTTATATTTCCATAAGTTCAGATTTTTGTCCATGCTTATTCAAACAGAACACTTCAATAATTTGGAGAAATATAGGTTAGTAAGAAACAAGATTATTCATCGCAAAGGCTGGTTCAAGTAATGTGGGAATTGAAAACAAAGCAGGGATCTTGTCGGCTCAAAAGTTTGACAAAAGGTGATGCATCTTGTGCATTAAAGTGTGTAGCTCAAAAAGGCTCAAACGATTCAAAGCAAGTGCCTAGATTATTTGTCTTTGTTTCACCTCGATCTTCCTTTAGGTTGGTTCTATTGTACAAAATAAACATGCTCAATATTCAACCAATCAAACCAGTTTCCAAGACAGTTTTTCTCATGCCAAAACAAAACATTTAAACAAATATGTTTCTCAAGAGAATGAATGAGATCCATCTTCTCAATCCACCAATCAAAGTTCTCACAAAATTTTTCAAAAACTTTTTCAGATTTAGAAACATTCTTCTCTTATTGACTCAAAACAAAAATAAAGACTAAGTTCAAGTATAACTAAACAAAGAAAACCAACTAAAATTCAAAATCCGAGTTTCCCACCCCAAACTTAAAATTTTGTATTAAGCTTAATTCAATCAAATGAGATAGACGGTAAGAAACTTCCCTGAGAATGTTGGCTGCATGAACTTCCATATTTGTAGAGGCACCTTGAGGAATTTTTACTTGAGCTGCCTTCATGCTTGACCAAAAGTGGTTAGAACCATTCATAGCACAAAATAATTACAAATAAATTTCAGAAATTTATGAAATTTTACCCAAGACTACAACTCATAAAGAAGAAGATGTCAGAATTTGAATGGAATGATTATGAGTTGCAGAGCCTCAGAAATTGATCAAACAAGTGGCACAGCGCAAGAATTTGGCGCGAGAGCGCAACTCTTTTCATTAATAAATTGAAATTCTGAATGTAAAATTTAATAATTCCATTTGGAACTTGCAGTGAAGATTCATAGGTGCACAATAAAATAGATTTGAGGCATTTTCATCAAGGGAATTGAAAGATACACATATTTTAAAACTTGGCAGCAAATCTGAAATTCTGTGCAGAAAGTGAGTTGGAGGAACTTTACAAGCGTAGTATCTCCCTAACCACTTATCATCTAGAGCAGAAAAAGGGCTTCCTGGAATGTAATTAGTATGAAATTTAATTTCCTTAAAATTTTTTTGCAAGAATTATTACAAAAAAGTTTTATAAATCAGCTCAAACTCGGCAAAATGATAATGTTTCCAACCCAGAAATTTTGCCTAAAAACAGTTTTAACTACCAAACTTGGAGCAGTCGTAACTTTCTTTCTACTCAGTGAAAATTCTTCAAACCAGGCCCTATTTTATCTACTTAGTGCCCTATATAACTACTTGCCTTTCCTTGATGCTTTCCACTTTCAGATTTTTCAGAATTCGGCTTCAAAATTGGCTTCTCGAATAGAGTTGCAGCAGCACTGCTTTTCTGCATAGAGTTTACCTGAGTGTTCTGATGCCTTTCTTTTGAAAGAAGCTGTTTTAAATGGTTGGGAATGATAGTCTCAACTTCCTTCTTCTGAACTCTGAATTTAGACTTTGAAAAACACATCTAGAAATATATCAAGTATAGCTGTAAAAATGGCTTCATGCAACTCCACATAGCTTTCAAATTCCAGATTTTTCTCGGACAAGGGCCTTAAACAATTTTCTGGTATTTATTCAAACCAAACAAATTGAAAAGACTAACCTAACATGAGTAAAACAAAACTAGACCTCAAATCTAAGATTCGCACAAAGTGATTATTCAAAGCAAAAGAATAATTGATTTGTACTATGGGTTGCCTCCCATGAAGCGCTAAGTTTATGGTTCTCAGCCAGACCAGTAGCCTCATTCCACCTGGATCAAAAATAAAATTCTTTTCCTATCCATTCATCTTGACCTTTCTTCCTTTGCAATGCTTTATGGTAAAGCAAACAAATTTTGGTGTTGAGCTAAAAATCCATTCTTTTGGCTTTGTGACTTCTAAGAAGTATATCATTACACATATCAGCCACTCATTCATCCTCTTGTCCTGCCCCAATAAATTTTTCAGTTGTATTTTTGGGCTAGATGTATAAGTCGGGATGATGAAAAAGTCTAAGTCATAGGAGAGCCCTATCTCTTCTTCTTTGTCTACCCAATTCTCGAATGGCTTTCCATGGGAAAGTTGTATGATATGACCTATGATTTATTCTTCCTCCCCTTCATCTAGTACTTCAGCCATGGTTTCTTTCTCAGCCTCAAATGATTTTTCTCCTTGCTGGGATTTTTCTTCTACTTCTTTTACATTTGCTGCTATCTCAGCCATGGGTTTTTCTTCTTTGACCTCATCTACTTCAACCATGTTTTCTTCTTCAGCCTCTAATGCTTGTAGTTCTTGCTGGGATTTACCTTGAATTACTTGGAAGGAAAGAAATGGGATAAATATTTCCTCCTTCACCTCATCTACTACCACTTCAATTGGTTCTTCCTCATCCTCCAAGGTGTATGACTCTATAGTTTGCTTAAATTTAGGCATTATCTCCAACTCATATGGACACACACTCTCTTTACTCTCCAAAATTTCTTTTTGTTGAGTCTTTTCTAGGATTTCTCCACTCATAAAGGGTATGGATTGTTCCTGCTCTTTTGGATTCTCTTCAAACTTGTTAGGCATGGTTCCATCAGGTTTTGCACTATTCATTAAGTAAAGAATAAATGACAAGGAGCCTTCCAAAAATTGCAAATCTACTTTCATTTGTTGCAAATCCGAGTGCATGCGTCGAATATTCTCTTTTTCAATCTCGAATTCAGCATGCAGCACGTTGTCAGTCTGATGTTCTTCATCTATCCTTTCATGATCATAGTTGTTACTCCATAAACACTTTGGTTGGTCCTCCCATCCTTGGTTGGATGAAATGCCATATGGGTCTAACCTTCAGGAATTAGACTCATAATTACAAAAATCAGGTCTTGAATATATATTGCGTACATTAGTAGGATGGTTACCTCCACACACATTAAAAAAATAATTCATAAAATTTCTTTGTAGCTGCAAGCTAGCAAGTTGTCTTTTCATTAAATCAAGTTGAGTTTTTATGCTAGGCATATGATCATGATGCCTGGGAGAATTATATAAGTGATCAAAAGAAGTACATGATTGTCCACAAGAATCCCATGGTATATGAAAATTCTAGAGTGCCGAAAAAAATTTCATGCTTGATTTGCGTGAGAAAAATGATTATTCTCCCCAAGGTGTCTCCTTCCATATGTGGACTTATGCATACAAAAATCCATGCACACAATTGACACTCAAACAAAAAGTAAAAATAAAAAGAAAACAGAATTGACACTCAAAGCTCTAGTTTTAAACACAAGCAATTACTATTAAAACATTTGTCCCTTGCAACGGCGCCAAAAACTTGATGCGATCCCTGCTAATCACTAGCAAGAGGACTAATCAATGTAATGTAGACTTAGGTTAAGTCCGAATATCGTCCCACAAGGACCAAGCTAATAGATAATTGCATTTCTAGTTTGGAAAGTAAAGTTTGAGAAATCGATAGGAAGGAGTTACAAAAAAAGATAATAATCCTATAGAGATCAAGGGAGGGCTTTTGATAAAATCAGTATGAAAAAGACATTGGGAATTCAATTCCTCCCTAGCTACTTCTGAGATTGAATAAAATAATGATTTAGACAACAAATTTGACGAGCTTATTAAATCCATGGCTACTTTCGCATCGGCATCACCTTCTATCTACTTGAGACAACCAGTCGACATGATCAACTCTATTTGATAGCATAAATATAAATCTCAGCGACCCTACCTATGGTTGGGAATCAGGTGTTATGTCATAGATAAGTCGATCAAATCAAACGGTATTACTTTAAGGTCAAGGATTAACCCTAAGACAAGCTCAACTTACCTAGTACATGAACTCAAAAAGAACTTGTACATCATTTCAAACATATCTCACCTTATGTCAAACTTCACCTTATAACCAGTACATCGTATGCCAACAAGCATGAATCAAGGAAGTAACAACTTATTGCTACTCATTCATACACGAATTTGAAATCTAATAAAGTATCAATATCAATACATAGCAAGGGAGTCATGAAATCCCAACCTAAAATACTACTCCATGCAGTAAATTGAAGCACAAAACAAGGTCTTGAATAGAGCCATGAAGAAGAAAAGAAAAGATAAACTAAGTACAAACTCCCCATGAGAAGAATCTACTTGTTAAAGATGGCTTCCAATGGCTGCTTCTCCTCATTGCCTCAAAATCTTCAGTAGGATGTCTCCGATTTCCTGTCAAGACTCTCATAACTAGAGAACACAACAGTAAATTGAACTAAAATTCAATGCCTTACACTCCTCCTCAGACCCCAATTTATACTTGAACTCCTGTCCAGGCCTTGTAATTTGGTCTCTGTCCAGGGCTCTAAAATATGCCTTCACGAGCACAGAATTGGATGAAATTACATGTGAACTTTCCCTCCATAGTCCTTGCCTTGTGTATGAAATTTGAGTTCAATCTGAGGTTGGAAATTTTAGATATGATGCTGAGAAGTTGGGTTGGTTCTGCTGCCAATTTCTGCACTGGGTCCCCCACTTCGAAAATTAAAACCCCCAAAAGGACGACTTGAATTGACCTGATTTTTATTTTTATGATTCTAAATCCTCTTAGGAGTCTGTGGCCCAAATTTGCATTCAATTGGGAGTCAGAATCAACAGATATGACCTTTTCAAATTCGGACTGTAATTTCCTTTTTCTGCTGTCTCCTAATCAGGAATGGACTTCACCTCTTCGAGGATTGAAACCTCTAAGGATTCCTATAAATTTCTACTAGAGACTTCGTGGAAATCATCCTTATACACTTGGGACTATACCTCCCACGTTTGAACTTGATTACTTATCAAAATCCCGATATTTTTGCGATTTTACATTGCTTAGTCACTGGGGCTGTCGCGCCGTTAATGTGTCTGATATTGGCGCGGTTACGCCTCTTGGGCAGAATTTCTTCTAAGTACTCGAATGGATAGAGTCCCAGTCATGTTTGGAAACTCCACAGGCCTAGTGGTGCCATCTTAGTACGGTAGCGCCAAATTTTGTCCTCCAACTGGTGCGATCGCGCCGATTCGTGCAACCTTCTACCTTTATGCACGAAAATCTTCATATTTTTTTTATTTTAGCTCTGATTTCAATAATTCTTGTTGTGTTGGACTCCTGAAAGAGAAACAATGAATTTTAGATTTATTTCATGATAATATGAGGATTATTTACTTCCAAATTATAATTTCCAATTCAAATTGAGGCCTCAAAATAGTGTCATTTACACACTTATCAATAATCCTCCAAGGTTCTCCTTGGAATTGGTACTTGTTATGCATCAATCCTTGCTACTTCTTCAGCTTCTAAATTTTCCTTCTCCTTGAAGTTAGGGAAGTTATGGCCTTGATTCTCCCTCAGCTTTTGCCTTAATGTTCTTTCTGGTTCAGTATCAATCTCTTGGGATGGTCCAACTCGAGATCTGGTCATGAACCTCCTGCAAAATAAAAAAACAAAAACTCAAAGCTCTAATTTTTAAGCTTAAGTACTTACTACTACAAACTATGGTCCTCGAAAATGGTGCCAAAAACTTGATGCTATCCTGACTAATCACTAGCAAGAGAACTAATCAATGAAATATAGTCTTAGGTTAAGTTCGAATATCGTCCCATAAAGACCAAGCCAATAGTTAATCAATTTCTAGTTAAAAACTAAATTTTGAGTATCCAAATTTTAAAAGCTTTGTAAAAACATAAAATTAAACTAAGCAGTTACATAAAACAATTTGAGAGAGATCTTTTGACAAAATTCAGTAATGAAAATGGGCATTAGGAAACAAATCCCCTCCCTAGACACTTTCGGAGATTGAAGAGAGATAAAGTTTTGGAAATCAATTTTTTTCCAGATTATGAAATCCATGGTTACTTCCGCTTCGACATCACTTTCTATCTCTTAGAGAAAACCAGCCGGCATGATCAACTCTACTTGATAGAAAAAATATAAAGCTCTGCGACCCAACCTATGATCAGGAATCAGGTCTTATGCCATAGATAAATCAATCAGATCAAAGGGTATTACTTTAAGGTTGAGGATTAACCCCAAGATAAGTTTGACTTACCTAGTGTATAAACTCAAAATGAACTTTTATATCCTATCAAACATATCTTACCTTAAGCCAAACTTCAGCTTTTAACCAGTACATCGTAAGACAGCAAGCATGAATCAAGGAATTAATAGCTTATTGATACTCATTCATACACCAAATTGAAAACCAAAGTAAGAGTAAAATTTATCAATCTCATTACTCGCCTAGGGAGTCATGGACTCCCAACTAAGACGACTACTCCATGTTGAAAGTAAAAACACAAATCAAGGATTCAATTACAGCCATGAAAACCAAATTAAAACTAAGTACAAAAACTCCCTTGGAAGATTGCTCCTAGTTACAACTTGCTCCTTACCTGAAATTTCCACTTTTCTTATCCAAAGTACCAAGAGGTCGTGCCATACTTCCGCTAGACTTTCTCTCTTCTCAAAACTAAGTAAAACAACAGAAACTTAGGCTAAAGATAGATGCCCAACACTTCTCCTTGACCCCTATTTATAGCTGAGCTTCCGTCCAAGCCTTGTAATTTGTTTTCAATTCAGGGGTTGAAAATATGTCTTCCTGACCTCAGAATTGTATGAAATTACACATGAACCTTCCTTTCATGGTCTTAACTTGTGTACGAAATTTGAGTTTAATCGGTATTGGGAAACTTGTGATATGATGCTGAGAAGTTGGGTTGGTTCTGCTGCCAATTTCGGCACTTATTCATCACTTTTAGAAATTTAAAACTCAAAAAGAACGATTTTAATTTCATATGATTTTTCGTAATATGATTCTCAATCTTCTCAGAAGTCTACGGTCGAAATTCTGATTCAATTGAAAGTCGGAATCTCTATATACGACCTCATCAAACTCGGACTATAATTTCCTTCTTTAGCAGTCTTCTGATCAGTATTGAACTTCACCTCTTTGAACATGGAACCTCTTAGGATCCTCGTCAATTTCTTCTATAGCCTTCATGGACTCATTCCTTATGTTCTTAGGACTCTATCTCCCAAGGTTGACCTTGATTAGTTTTCATAATCCGGAGATTTTTGTGAGTTTGTGTTGCGGAGTCACTACCGTGGTCGCGCCATAGATGCGTCTGATTTTGGCGCGGTAGCGTCAATTGAACAGAATCCTTTGCAAGTCCGAAAATGGCAACCATATCCTAGCTGAATTAGGAAACTTCATGCCACGGTGGCGCCAGTTTTTGCCTTGTTGTGGCGTGGTAGCGCCACTCCTTAAAAATTTCACCGAAGTCCCAAAGTGGCAACTCTGACTTCAGTAATAGGCAACTGCACGGCGCGGTGTGATGCAGTGCCAGCTTTCTAGCACGTTAGCGCCACCTGAAGGTGCAATCGCGCCATTTCACATTCCCCAACTGTCATGTTTCATGGCTATTAAGCCATTGGGAATTTTTATCTCTTTATTTTAATTTTTGCCCATTTTCCCAGCGCAATAGCGTCAAATATGTCGTGGGCGCGCAAAGCATCTTTTTGGGTTGCTTTGGTCATATTTAACTTCATTTTTTCTCTGAATTCAGTTTTTCTTCTTCCACCAGATGCCTCAGATACAAAACCTGAATTTGAGTCATATTTGATAATTTTTTCCTAAGAATTGACTCAAAATTGGAATTTCTAATCATTTTATGTTCCTAAAAATAGTGTTCTTTAGACACTTATCAGTTACAAGAATCCATCTCTCTGCATCGGTTGTAGCAACTTCATCGGGTGACGGTTTTAGTACAAACTTTGCCAGTGGTCAGTGGCTATGTAGTTGGTTGGAAGGGTCGAATTTGGGACGATATTCCCTCCTCACGACGCGAAGCTTGTTGGGTCGAGCTCGCCTGCTAGACTTGGCCTGGATAGAAACGACGTGTGCCGATCCTGCCCCCTCTGCTCCGTCGATCTCGATGTGGCCTTGCGCCACCAGATTCATAATTGAATCTTTTAGAATGAAACATTTCTTGGTTGAGTGGCCAAGCATACAGTGGTACTTGTCAAAGTTCTGGTCCTTTTACTTCGCAAAATCACTGGGTCTTTTTATGTCTGGCAGCTTGATCAAGCTGTTCTTGAGCAGTTGCTAGAGCATGACAGGAACATCAACGTCGACAAAGGGGTTGGTATTTTCTTGGTAGATGCCCCCAGTGGGTGGCCGTGGAGCAAAGTTCATCTTTGCTTTCCTTCCAATTTTGATCGATTCAAAAACATTTGTTGTGAAGGAGCCTTTTGTTGTCTCCTTTGTGTCTTTTGAGGTAGCATTCCCGTTCTGGCACGGGTCGGCTATAGGTATGATGTCCTCTCCCCTTTCCTCGATCAGAGTTTCCATGTCGAGAACTTTCATCCTAAGCTCCTGGAAATCTTTTGGTTTCATGCTCTGGATGTAGAACAGAAGCTCCCACTGCATCCCTCGAGAACACATCTTGATTTCACCCTCGAGAGACAAGTTGGAACTCTCTTTGTAATTGAGGCTCAGGTTCCTCCACCGGTTGATGTAGTCTATCACTTTTTTTCCCTTCATTTGCTTTTAGTTGGCTATTTCGACCACAGTGACTGTGCACAGGGTGTTGTAAAACCAACTGAGGAACTCCTGCTCGAGTTGTTCCCAGCAATAGATTGATTCCTGTAGCAATTCGATATACCAATCAAAGGCTTTGCCTTTCAATGTCGGCCAAACTGCTTGACCAACAAGTCGTCGTCTTTGCCGGCATTGTTGCAGGTCTCAATGAAGTGGGCGACGTGTTATTTTGGTTTGTCGTCGTCGTTAAACTGCTGAAATATTGGCGGGTGATAGCTGAATGGCATGGAGATGTTTTGTATCCTCTAGGTGTAAGGCCTTTGGTAGGCCACCGATTTTCTCTCACCATAGTTGTTTCTCATGGCGCGGTTGATTAGTTTGGTCACTGCGTCGAGGGTAAGGGTGTTCTACTCCTATTTGTTTCGTGACCCTCGGATGGTCACGGGAGTCATTGATTGCTGCTCCTCGGAAGCAGGTTCCTCATGATGAGGCTCGACCGAAGATTTGTGCCCGATTGCGATCAACCTCCTCAGAAACGTCACAAGAATTGGTGTTGGGCGTGCCCATCTCCAATCACTCCAATATTTTGGCGATTTGGAGGTTGCGGGCTGCGAGTTGTGAATCTTTAATGTGAAGTTGTTCATTTTGTTTTTTTAAGGCAGCCTGCATCTCTGCAAGCTGCTCCTCGATGGTCTTGGCCGAACTGGCGATTGTAGCTACTCGAACAGTCGGGATTGAAGGAGAAGCCTCAGTCGCGAACTAAAGTGGCGACATCCTGACCAGTGACCATTCTGATGAGATGGTCGTTGGAGTTCTTTGGTGTGGCAAGGCCGTTGTGCGTGATCGGACTGGACACCTGATCGCTGACGAATGCCAGAGAGGTGAAGTTTGTATGGCCAACTGGCTCGATGGAGTAGCTACCGGTGTAAGTCGGCAAGGGGAGATTGGTGATTGAGCCATATGACAGGTCGCCTGTGACTGTCGACGAGGAGAATGAGCAGGTGGTGACCCAACTGCTGCAGTGAGTGCTGCCAAGAGACCGTGAGAGATAGTCGCGATCGGCGACTTACACCCAATAGTCGTTT
Organism: Aristolochia fimbriata; assembly: GCA_019845555.1. NCBI lineage: Eukaryota > Viridiplantae > Streptophyta > Magnoliopsida > Piperales > Aristolochiaceae > Aristolochia > Aristolochia fimbriata. Next base: position 25,803,000 of record CM034079.1, read on the forward strand.
TAGGAGAAGCCGAGGCTGTTGGCGGGTTCCTCCTTCCTGTGGAGGAAGAAGTCGCACCTCCATGTTGCTCGTATAGCTGGATCATGGCTGACACGATCGAGTCTCTCTGTGGCGATTGAATTGGACTGGCCACTAGACTATTCGATGGTGGTGTGGTGGTGACGTTCAGGTACATTGGCTTGTTCGTTGCCAGGATCATCCTAACCTGTGCGGTGACCAGTTTGGTGGAGGCCGCGGTAGCCTGTGGTTGGTCGACGACGCTCAAAAGGTGTGTGTCCCTCATGAAGGGGATCTGCTACGTGGACAAACTTTTGATCGGGTCCTTGTCATTGGGCAAGTGGCCGATGGAGGAGAGGTCGGAGCACGGACGTTGGCCTGAGAGCCGGTTGCTCCTGTGGGACCAGTCCAACACGTACCTATAGCAGGGCGCAAGTAAACAAAACTGGCATCAATAACCTTCTTGTCATTGTTGTTGTTGTTGTCGTTGCTGGCCCTGGCTGAAGTTTGGGATTGTTTTATTTTTTTGACTGAGAAAAACATGAGATGTAGGACAGGTCCCACTGGGCATGCCAAATCTATTTTGCCGAAAATCAGCCGATCAACAAAGAGGCACAGTCGATTGAATTAATTCGATTTAAAACAGCGAATTTGTGTCACAATGTGATGAAAATTGGGAAAATTGCGAATACAATCTCCTATATGTCCTACAATTCGATCTCTATTTTTGGTGGTCGAAGTTGTTGTCTTATTGAAGCTATTGTCGAGCCGTGAGTCCCCGAGCGAGTGTGCACAAATGTTGCGGTTATAGTCTGCCATACAAAATTGTTTTCTGCATGTGTATCAGCGTGTTTCGACGTCACTAGTGAGCGTACAAAGAGCTTGGACGAACTGTGTGAGCTGCAACAAATTTGCAGGTTGAGCGACTGAAACTTTTCGATCGAGAGTGCTTCTACTTTGACGAGAGAGCAGACTTGCAATCTTCCTTTTGATGATTATTTTTGAACCCCTTCCACAGAGTGCTTCTGGCTACTTGTAGCCGACTCTGTAAATTTGTTGGAGGTCGATCCTTGGAATGGGGATCGTGATCCCCTTTCTACTTCTTCTGTTGAGATGAGAGGAGGACTTGGTCGCTCCTCCTTTTCCTCTGTTGATCCACAAAATGAGGATCGATGGTGGACTTATTTTTTATTGCTTCCCGTTGTTGTGGCTCAATGGATGTCTGGATCAAGTGACACATTTGCTGACCATGGCTTGGTGGTGGAAAGCTGGTACAGGGTGTGATGCCACCGAGGCTAGTGATACAGCAAGTCAGTGGACCCAACGATGGATTTTTTATAGTGACTTTGAAAATCGGTGGACGAGCTTATGATGACTAACGGATGGGCAAGGGGGCGACTGGATTTTTTGTATTTGGGCCAGCCACATTTTGGTGTCTACAGATTGCCCTCTTCGAGATTTGTTCGTTAGGAGAACGATCAAATTTAAACTATGAGAACACACACAACACACACGCACGCACTCACTTTTTTTTTCTTTCTCTTTTCTATTTTTTTGAGGACCCTCTTACCCTTTTAGGGTCATTTATCTTTTCGTGTATGCATCTATTCCGTCCTCTTACTCTTTTAGGACACTGTATAGTTTTCTACACATGCATCATCGTTTCATTTCTTTTTTTTCATTGTTGGCCCTCTTGTTATTTTAGGGCCATTTAATTTTTTCATTTTCATTCTTCTCTTTTTTTCTTGGCCCTCTCACTCTTTTAGGGCTATTTGATTATTAGATTTTCTTTTCTATATATGCGCATATATATATGGTGTACGTACGGGTATACGAAAGAGAGGAGTACTTGGCAGAAAGTCATCGTGCTGGAGTCCGAGCGTCGATGTGTCGGCAAGCTCATGAAATTAAGAAATGTTAACTTCTAAAATAGAGGAGTCTCTTAACCTTCTTAAATAATAGGTCGACCTCCTTTTCTTTTCTTTTGGCTTCCTTGTCTATCTGGCTTCTGACGATTTTCACTTGGCTATCTGTGGCATATTTCGGCTTCACTGTCTTCGGCTAATTACGACTCCACAGCTAATTGCAATTTCGCTGCCCTCGGCGATCTGCGATTCACAGTCTTTCGGCAACCTACGATTCATTGTCCCCAATGACTTGCATTGGTGCTTCTCTTTATTATCCCTCTCTTGTGTTGTGTCTACTAGTACAACAAGTGCAACATTGCCCGAAAGTGAATCTACTCTGAGATTTCTGTGCGACTTTTGACTATATCTGCTCGCCTCTATTCTTGTTGTGGCATCATTCTCCGCATATGCTTCAAATAGATCAAGATAGGTACAATATGTCTTTCTTTTTTCTTCTTCCTCAGTTGACTCTGATTGAATTCGAGTCTTCGGGGTCGCCCACTCTCTTTTTTCTTTTTATTCACCTTCTTTACTTCTTCCTCTTTCTTCTTCTTTTTCTCTCCTCTCATTTTTTTCTCCTCCCCCAGTCTCTGTTTCTCTCAATTTTTTTTCTCTCTAATTGTCTCTCGGTTTCTTTTGAATTCTCTCTGTCGCTATTTATTTTTTGTCGTACTCCAAGTGTCCGTCAGGTTGTCAATGTGACAACTGACAACTCTCGGTGTGTTGTCTGGGTCAGTAGTCGGGCGCAGTAATGTTGTGTCGTATCTGGCTCGTTTGCCAAGAGATAGTTTTCTCGTAATTTTGCTGCTCGCCAGTATAGGCAGTGTTGCGACGCAACCGACCAATCAATTTCTTTTGAAGAGTTGCGGTCGTCCCTCAAAAGCAGTTGATTAGCGACCAACTACTTCTCATCGAGGAGCGGTGGTGCGGCAGACTCGTGCAGCCAAGTGTGTTTTATTTTTTTCTTTCAGTTCGGCTAGATGGCCGAACTGACAAATGAGTCAGTGTACTCTCAACTATTCACCCTAAATTTTTTTTCTTTCTCCTTTTGATTTTTCTTTGACTGCTCTTTTCTGTTGCTCACAATTTTTCACTAACAGTTTTTTTTTTCGCGTGTTGGTTTTTTCAATTTTGTATCTTTTCTTTTTACTTTTCGAAGATAAGTGAGTTACATACTTGACTACCCATACTTGCGCTGTCACAAATGGTTGTTGCACCGAATTCCTTCTCCTTCCTTGGTTTGACTATTTCGACCATCAGGACTACTCTAAACGGTGTTGTTCATCATTGTCTACGAATTCGGGACTCGAATGAACACGAAAGGCCGCTGTTATTGCCCCTCAGTGGTCCTTCGGCCTAAGGCGATTGTGATGTATCAGCGCCTATGGTCAAAGTCATTCACGATTTATGGAGTCACCCCATTTATGACAAGGACCATCAAATATGCCACCTACCAGCCATCAATGAAGCCTTAACTTTCCCGCACCAGGCTGTGGGTAGTATTCGGCTCAGTCCCATGCACGACCAGTTAATCACTTACAAAGCACCAAAGCTTTCTATCGATAGTGATCGGTTTGGTACTTGGGCTCGTCAACCGAAGATATCTTCTAGCCCCCTCCCGTGCCCTTATACTTCGAGTAGGCAGACACTATTCTTCGTACTTGTTCAAAGAAGCTGGGTGCGATGGACAGTAATTTTGCGGTTCGCACCTCCATATTCTCCTATCGCTATTGCAGCAATGTACTTCACTCTTTCTTGGAGGTTTGGTGCCAAGCGACCAACAAGATTTTCACTCATGAGGGGGAGTTGTCGATCTCCTTGTGGGATATGCATTGACTTTGCGAGCTACCCATCTCGGGAGGAATTTACGACGAGATGATTCCGACGGTTGACGACTTCATCGCTAACCGTGCTCTACTGCTACCAGAGAGCTTTCAATATTTTCTTCTCACCTATTATAGATGATAAGTGTCCAAAAGACACTTATTATGCATGAATTATTGATCAAAAATTCCTAATTTGAGTTGATTATGAGCATGAAAGTGACAAATATAACTCAAATACATGTTTTGTGTCTCAGGTACCCTGTAAAAGAAGAAAATCTAAATTTTGAGGAAAAATGAAGGAAAAAGGAGCAAAATCATGCAAAAAAGGGAATGGCGTGACCGCGCTGATTCTGGCGCGACTGTGCCGGTAAAAGGTTCGTAAATTCAAAGAAATCCAAAAAATTCCCAACAGCTAGTGAGGCTGAAAGGAGGACAGTTCGTGAATGTGAAATGGTGCGACCGCGCCCCACGAGGGTGCTACCGCGCCATGAACATGACGCTACCTGTGGCGCTGCCGTGCCTCACTGTTTCCATGCATAGATGCCAAGTTCTAATTCGGGAAGTCGGCAAGGAGTCTAAGGAGTGGCACGACTGCGCCAGTTCTACAGCTTAAAGTGGCGCGACCACGCCATAAAGTATCCTTCCTCATTTAGGACCCGAAGAACGTGCTCCAGACTTAGACAAAATTCCTGCTCCAGTGGGGCGACCGTGCCAAAACAAAGAGCAATTTGGAGTGACCGCGCCGCTGACTCAACTTCGTGACTTGCGGAAATCTCGGGATTCTAACTACCAATCATGCCCAGACTTGGAAGAAGAAGTCCTAATTGGCTAAGAAAGGTATCCACGAAGATTTTATGATATATTTTCGGAGTCTAGGTGCATTGAATGGTCAAGAAGAGAAGTCCAAGACAAAGAAGGAAACTGCAGCCATATAAGGAAGTACAAGTCCGAGATTGAAGAGGCCATATCTGGAGATCCCGACATCCAATTGGATCCAAATTTGGACCACAGCTTCCTGAGTGGATATAGAATCATGACACGGAAAATCAGGCCAATCCTAGTCGGTTTTGTGGAGTTTTATATTTTCAAACTGGTGGACCCAGTGCTGGAATTGGCAGCAAAAGCAGTTCAAATTCTCAAGGAGATATCTCAAGTTTCCCAACTCAGAATGACTTCAAATTTCGTACACAAGTCAAGGACTATGTAAGAAAGGTTCGGATGTAATTTCAACAAATTTAAAGGTCGGAAAGTCAAAATTCATACCCCTGGACTGAGGCAAAAAATTACAAGTTCTGGGCAGAGCTTGAGCTATAAAAGGAGGTCCGAGGCAAAAGTACAGGCTTCCAGTTTTCCAGAGTTCTAATTATTGTTTTTAGTTTAATTTTGTATTCTTTTAGTTAGTGTGGAGTTGAGAGAGAGAGAGAGAGAAGGAAGAGATTTCAGTCAAGGAGGAGTTGAAGCTAAGGACAGTCCTCAAAAGGGGGTTTTCAGTACTTAATTTTCTTCTTGGTTTCATGGCTGTAATAAATTCCTCGTTGTGTGTTTATTGTATTAGCATGGAGTAGTCTCTCTTTGTTGGGGAAGTCATGAACTCCTAGTTGTTTTATGTTTGAATTTTGAAGTTTAGAGCAATAAAATATCCTGCTTTTGTTTTTGAAACTGAGTTCATTGCTTATTTCTGATCTGAATTGATATTTGAAGTTGAATGAGATTCGAACAGAGAAGTTAAATTTCAGTAGAAAGTTGGGTTGGTTATATGATTCTTTGTTTTCTAAAACAACTTATTTTTCAAACTAGATTGTTTCGGTTATGAAGGAGACTAGTCGAAAAGTGATGTGACTTATATAACTCTTGTTCTGAATAAGAAAGAGTAAATCTTCAAGCTTTTATATTTATGCACTTAGGATTTGAATGTTCCGGTTGAGAAGGAGTTCAACGAATAAGTGAAAGTTCTGTCCTGTATATGGGTAACTAGGTTTTCTAAAACTAAGTCAAGGCAAGGATATTTCAGCTATAAAATCAGAATTCTACATGTTTACAACTAGGAGGGATTGACATTCTTCCCCAACATCTCATCTTCATAAGTTTTTCCAGAAGTTTAAATTCTGTTTTCTTTTTCAATTTAAAAAAAAAAATCCAAATTTTCTTCTCCTCAATCAATAGGAAAGTTTTTGCTTAGATTAGGCTGTCATCAAGGTCCCTGTGGGATCGATATCTGGACTCTTGAAGTCTATATTACTTGCTGCCTAGTGCACTTGCTAGACACCCAACAAGTTTTTGGTGCCGTTGCCGGGGACCATTGAGTTGAGAGTAAGTTTATGTGAATTTTATTTTGTTGATTGAGTTTAATTTTTATATTCTTTTTTTTTTGTTGAACCAGGTTTGTGCATGAAAACAAGGTCTGGTGGAGAACCACTAGCTTAACCAGATCCGGAACCTGAAAGATCACTCCTTTACTGGAGGAGAAGAGCACAGTCAGCAATGGTGGGTCAAAACCAAGAAGAAGGGGCTGAGAAGTCAATAAAACATTATGTTCAATCAAACCCCATTGCTCAAAGATCAGCCATTGTGAGTCCTGAAGTTCCAAGCAACTTCGAGATCAAGCCTCAAATTCTGTCAATGATTCAGAACAAATCAATTTGGAGGTATGTCTCATGAGGATCCTAATAAACACATTGAAAAATTTCTTGAAATCTGTGATACTTTCAGATTTAAGGATGTTACTAATGAAGCTGTCTGGTTGAGATTATTCCCTTTCACTCTAAGAGACAGAGCAAAAAATTGGTATCACACGCTGCCACCTGAATCCATATGAACATGGGAAGAGCTACAAAGGAAGTTCCTTGGTAAGTATTTTCCACCTGCCAAAACAATTAAGTTGCGTAATGCTATTTCCTATTTCATGCAGGAACATGATGAACAACTTTATGAAGCATGGGAACGATTTAAAGAGCTGCTTAGAAAGTGCCCAAATCATGGAATCCCATTATCGATGAAAATAGAGACATTTTATAATGGAATTACAGTTTCAACACGAAACTTAATTGATGCTGCAGCTGGTGGGACCATGAAAAAAAAGACCCCTAATGAGGTGTATGAACTGATTGAAGAGATGTCATCTAACGTGTACCAGTATCCAGTGGAGAGAAATGCAAGAGGGAGAGTTGCTGGCATTCAAAATGTTGATCCTATAGTAGCATTGCAGGCTCAAGTCGAGTCACTAACCAACCAGTTGTCAAAATTGCATAAACCCTCTTTGGTTGCTCAGATTTGTGACATGTGTGGAGGAGGACATCCCAGCCAAGAATGCCAAGCAGGTAATGTTCAAGCGGTAAATTCTTTTGACCATGCTAATTATGTTTCAAACTTTCATAGGTCTAATGATCCATACAGCAACACTTACAATCCTGGTTTGAGGAATCACCCAAATTTCTCATGGTCAAACAACAACCAGCAACCAAACACTCAACAGCCCATTGCTCAAACAAGACCACCACCTGGATTCCAAAAAGTAGCACGAGAACCAGAACAAAAATCTAATCTTGAGGACATGATTTCGAAGATTCTAGCAAATCAAGAGAAAGGAGAAGCCAGGTTTCAAAATCAAGAGGCATCAATCCGAAATCTGGAAATACAAATGGGACAACTGGCAAACGCCATATCAGGTAGGAATCAAGGAACTTTACCTAGTAATTCTGAAACTAACCCAAGGGAGTATATCAAAGCCATCACCTAGAGAAGTGGGAAGGTTTTAGAAGAGCAGCAGCATACCCAAGTGGAGGAGGACATAACAAACCAGCAGCAGGACACAGAAAGAGAAGAACAAAGTCAAGAGAGAGAGGTAAGTAAGCAACAAAAGCAAAAAGGTAAGGCTTCTAAATCTCTCTCTAATGATGACATAAATGTGGATACACTGCCATATCCAGCAAGTGCTAAAAAGGATAAGTTAGAGGATAAATTTTCAAAGTTCATTGATATCTTTAAGAAGCAGGAAATTAACATTCCTTTTGTAGAAGCTCTAATGCAGATGCCTCAATATGCAAAATTTCTCAAGGAAGTACTTTCAGGAAAGAGAAAGATTGAGGAGCAAGGGACAGTGATGCTCACAGAGAATTGTAGTGCAATATTGAAGAACCAATTGCCTACCAAGCTTAAGGATCCAGGGAGTTTCACTATACCTTGTGAATTTGGAAGTTTTAAGTTTAACAAAGTTTTCTGTGATCTTGGAGCAAGCATAAATTTGATGCCTTTATCCATTTGCAGGAAACTAAATCTTGGAGAGTTTAAGGAGACAAATATCATGGTCCAATTTGCTGATAGATCAACCAAAAAACCTAATGGATTGATTGAGGACGTGCTGGTCAGAATTGGGAAATTCATCTACCCATGCGATTTTGTGGTACTGGATATGGAGGTGGATTGGGAACTACCACTTATTCTTGGGAGACCATTCTTAGCCACTGCAGTTGCACTCATTGATGTCAAACAGGGAAAATTAACTCTCAGATTAAATGATGAAGAAATTATGTTTGACATTAAACAAGCTATTAAAAACCCTTCCAATTCTTGTGATGATACATGTTATTTTATTGATGTGATTGATGTATGTACAAAATATGTTTAGCAGGAGGTCATGATTAAGGACAGCTTGGTGCTTGGTTCAATCATGCACCAAGGAAGATGATGATCCCCTCATGCGGCAAGAAGTAGAGCAATTAGAGGCTGAAGGCAACAGAGAAGATGACAAGGGGACTGAAATCAAAGACTCATCTCAACTTGAACTAAAACCCTTTGAAATATGTTATCTTGAAAATAATGCAAAACTAGTAATTATCTCTTCTTGTTTGAATGTCAGGGAGGAAGAGCTTTTGATCAAGGTGCTGAGTAAGCATAAGAAAGCTATTGGGTGGACAATTGCAGATATCAAGGGAATCAGCCCAACCACATGCATGCAAAAAATTCTGATGGAGGACTCTTTCAAGCCAACAATTCAACCTCAGAGAAGGCTAAATCCAACCTTGTAAGAAGTGGTCAAAAAGGAAGTGGTAAAATTGTTGGATGCAGGTATCATTTATCCAATTTCTGATCGCAAATGGGTTAGTCCAGTCCAAGTAGTGCCTAAATTGGGTGGAATAACAGTGATAAAAAATTCAGACAATGAGTTAATACCCACTAGGACTGTGACTAGATGGAGAGTCTGTATTGACTACAAAAAATTAAACTCAGCAACTAGAAAGGACCATTTTCCTTTACCTTTCATTGACTAAATGCATGAGAGATTGGCAGGTAACAAATTTTATTGCTTTCTTGTGGATATTCTGGGTATTTTCAAATTTCTATTGCCCCTGAAGACCAAGAGAAAACCACTTTTACTTGCCCATATGGAACCTTTGCATATAGGAGAATGCCTTTTGGATTATGTAATGCACCAGCTACTTTTCAGCGATGCATGATTGCTATCTTTCATGATTTTATTGGAAAATTTATGGAAATCTTCATGGATGACTTTACTCTTTATGGACTGACGTTTGAAACTTGTTTGAAAAATTTAGAGTTAGTCCTAGCAAGATGTGAAGAAAGCAATGTAGTTTTGAATTGGGAGAAGTGCCAATTTATGGTGAAGGAAGGCATTGTGTTGGGCCAGAAAATTTCAGAGAAAGGTATCGAGGTTGATAGAGCAAAGGTAGAAGTGATTGAAAAATTACCTCCACCTACAAACATAAAAGGCATAAGAAGCTTCCTTCGACATGCAGGTTTTTATAGAAGGTTTATCAAAGACTTTTCAAAAATTGCAAAACCATAATCGAATATGCTAATGAAAGATGTGAAATTTAATTTTGATGATGACTGTTTGCATGCATTTAGAGTCCTAAAAGAAAGACTGATTTTAGTACCCATTGTAGTTGCTCCGGATTGGACCATACCCTTTGAATTGATGTGTGATGCTAGTGATTATGCTATAGGGGTTGTGCTTGGGCAAAGAAAAGGAAAAATTTTTCACACCATCTATTATGCTAGCCACACACTCACCGGGCCACAATTGAATTACACCACCACAAAAAAAGAGCTATTGGCTGTAGTGTATGCTTTCAAAAAATTTTGATCATATTTAATAGGTTCGAAAGTTGTTGTGTATACTGACCATGCAGCTCTTAGACATCTCTTTGCAAAGGACTCCAAGCCTAGACTGATCAGGTGGATCCTTCTCCTTCAAGAATTTGACATTGAGATGAAGGACAAAAGGGGGGCTGAGAATGTGGTGGCAGATCACTTATCCAGGCTTGAGACTGAGGAAGTAGAGAAAAGGGGGATTTCTGAACTCTTTCCGGATGAAATTATATGCCAGATAAATAAACTATCATTCCAAACACCTTGGTTTGCTGATTTTGCAAATTTTCTTGCAGGTGGGTGGATTCCAATGGAGCTAAGCTGGCAGCAAAGGAAGAAGTTCTTTTCTGATGTGAAACACTATTTTTGGGAAGACCCTTACCTCTACAAAATCTGTCCTAATCAAGTGATAAGAAGGTGTGTCCCGGAAATAGAGTTCAAATCAATTTTGAAGCACTGCCATGATGGTGAAGCAGGAGGTCATTTCAGCTCAAATCGAACAGCAGCAAAGGTGATGCAATCAGGTTTCTATTGGCCCACACTTTATCAAGATTCCAAGAGGTATGTATCTACTTGCGATAGATGTTAAAGGACAGGTAATGTCTCTCAAAAAGATGAAATGCCTCTCACTAATATATTGGTTTGTGAATTGTTTGATGTGTGGGGTATTGATTTTGTGGGTCCTTTTCCATCTTCATATGGTTTTGAATACATATTGGTGGTTGTTGAATATGTTTCTAAATGGGTGGAAGCCATAGCTACTAGGACCAATGATGCAAGGGTGGTGTTAGAATTCTTAAGGAAAAATATTTTTTTACTAGATTCGGTGCACCTAGAGCTATAATCAGTGATGGGGGGAAACACTTTTGCAACTCCCAATTCGTTGTTTTACTTAAAAAGTTTGGGGTGAGGCATAAAGTAGCTACACCTTACCATGCTCAAACAAGTGGGCAGGTTGAAGTATCCAACCGAGAGCTAAAAACAATCCTTGAGAAAACTGTTAGTTTATCACGAAAGGATTGGGCTATTAAGTTAGATGATGCTCTTTGGGCATATAGGACAGCTTATAAAACTCCCATTGGCACCACACCATTTAGATTGGTATATGGGAAAGCATGTCACCTACCTGTGGAATTGGAACATAGAGCATATTGGGCTACTAAATTTTTAAATTTTGATATGCAAAAGGCAGGAGAGAAGAGATTGCTGGATCTAAATGCGCTAGAAGAATTGAAGTACTGGGCTTATGAAAATGCTAAGCTCTACAAGCTGAAAACAACGAAGTTGCATGACTACAACATTAGGATGAAAAACTTTGAGGTAGGCCAAAAAGTACTTCTGTACAATTCAAGATTAAAACTGTTTCCTGGGAAATTGAAATCTAGATGGCAAGGGCCCTATGAAGTTGTTGGGGCATCAAACTTTGGAGCATTTGAGATACAACACCTAAGAAATGGAGAAAAATTCAAGGTGAACGGGAATAGGCTGAAACTCTATCAAGAGAGGTTTCTACTGAAACCTCTGTCATACAATTGCTAAATTGAGCCCATAAGAAATCATGGAAGATAGGAATAGGAGTAGGAATTTTTGTGTGTGAGAAACTCGAATACTTTTTTAAAATTTTTAGGTTGTGTTTTTATTAATTCCTCCAATGAAAATGTGAAAAAATGACTCTGCATCTACTTATCACTGATACAAACCTGTCAAAACTGGAAATATTAAAAATTGCATTCAGAATCTGATAATTTCCAGGAATTACTCGGCATGACCGCGCCAAATTTTGGCGCGGCCGCACCAAATTTTGTCGCGGCCGCACCACTGGGTTTACGAGATTTGGCCACTACAGAGCTGAGGCAACTGAACCTCCACTGCAGGTATTCTTCTTAAGATACATTTTATGCCTGAGAGACACTTCTAGTCAATTTTCATTGCTGAAAATCATGCAAATTTTTATCACTAACCCATTAGAGCAGAATTGAAAAAGCCACTAAGGGAGATCCATCCAACCTCACTCCACACAGAAAGTCAGGGAAGTATCTCTACAACTCCTATAGTTACTGCTGCTTTGAGGATGAAGCATTTTTTTTAAGTTTGGGGTGGGATACTCTTCAAGCAATTTTAAGGGGATTTGAAAAATTTTGAGTTTGGGGTGGGATACTTTGCATGCATGGATTTGAAAGCACTATTTTTTTTCATAAAAAAATCCAATAAAGACTTTGAAAAATACCAGTGAAAACCCTTGATCATATGAATAGCATGATTCACTTTCTGGAGAAATATATCAGTTTAGATGCTTAGCCTTCAATGGATGAGAATTTTTCTTTCGAACAGTTTTCGAAAACAAAGTACATGTGAGCAAGTTGATTTCAACTACTAAAACCAACCTGAGGAAAACTTGAGGCGAAACAGAGAAAGGTAAGCCACCCATTTTAATACACAAGTTGCATCACCTTTTGTCAAACCCTTTGAGCCGAAAAGATCCATGTTTTGTTTCAAAGTCCCATGCTACATGAACCAGCATTAGTGATAAATAAACTTGTTTCTTCCTTACCCATGATTCTCCAAATTATTGAAGTGTTCTGTTAAAATGAGCATGGATAAAGATTTTGAAGTTATAAGGAGGGTTGGATGAAGGGTATAGAAATATTTCTTTGTAAAGGGGAAGAAGGAGCAAGAGAAAGAAAAAGAGAGTTCTGGGCTGAGTAGGAGAAAGGCCACCTTGTGTGTGCACCGGGACTCGGGCCTCAGCAAGCTTAGGGTCTCTGAGTCAACCGGCAAGGTAAGCTGGACTCCAAACAAAGTCAAGAAAAAAGAAAGAAAAGGTTGTGGGTTAGTTAAGGGAAAGGCCACCTCGTGTGTGCACCGGGTCTCGGGCCTCAGCAAGCTTAGGGACTCTAAGTCAACCGACGAGTTAAGCTAGACTCTAAACAAAACCCAAAGAAAAAGATACATGGGAAGAAGAAAAAAATAAAATAAAAAACAAAAGAGGAAAAGAAAAAAATGAGAGATCAATGCAAAAGGATAAGTTTGGGGTGGAAGAGCTTGGAGGAAAAGTCACAAATCCAATTCATGCTCAGGATAATGGAAAATAGATATGAGGAGGAGAATAAAACCCAAAAGAAAGCCAAAAATCTTCATCATACCCATTAACCCTGCCTCGTTACAACCCATGAAGACCTATTGATCAGAATTGAGAATTCCTTCAGGTTAGTAGAGAGTGTACTGATGGTTGGCTTATGGAGCAGAATTGAGACTTCTCACTTGTATGGGCAAGTTCATCTTTGAAAAATGTGAAGAAAATTCAAAATCTGTTTTGACTAAGCAAGAAGAACCATCATTAGGAAGGGAGTGAATCATCTATTTTGAAACATTAGTAGGGTGGATCACTGAACTTTTCTTATTCTTTACAGATCTATCTGGTATTTATTTCAGAGTTTTGCTCGAGGACGAGCAAAGGTTTAAATTTGGGGTTGTGATAAGTGTCCAAAAGACACTTATTTATGCATGAATTATTGATCATAAATTCCTAATTTGAGTTGATTATGAGCATAAAAGTGACAAATATAACGCAAATACATGTTTTGTGTCTCAGGTACCCTGTAAAAGAAGAAAATCTAAATTCTGAGGAAAAATAAAGGAAAAACGAGCAAAATCAACCAAAACCGGGAATGGCGCGACCGCGCCGATTTTGTCGCGACCGCGCCGGTAAAAAGTTCATAAATTTAAAGAAATCCAAAAAATTCCCAACAGCTAGTGAGGCTGAAAGGAGGACAGTTCGAGAATGTGAAATGGCGCGACCGCGCCCCACGAGGGCGCTACCGCGCCATGAAGATGGCGCTACCTGTGGCGCTGCCGCACCTCACTGTTTCCTTACATAGATGCCAAGTTCTAATTCGGGAAGTCGGCAAGGAGTCTAAGGAGTGGCGCTACCGCGCCAGTTCTATAGCTTAAAGTGGTGCAACCGTTCCATAAAAATCCTTCCTCATTTAGGACCCGAAGGCCGTGCTCCAGACCTAGACAAAATTCCCACTCCGGTGGCGCGACCGCGCCAAAACAAAGAGCAATTAGGCGCGACCGCGCCACTGACTCAGCTTTGTGACTTGCAGGAATCTCAGGATTCTAACTACCAATCAAGCCCAAACTTGGAAGAAGAAGTCCTAATTGGCTTAAAAAGGTATCCACGAAGATTTTGTGATATATTTCCGGAGTCTAGGTGCATTGAATGGTCAACAAGAGAAGTGCAAGACAAATAAGGAAACTGCCGCCATATAAGGAAAGTACAAGTCCGAGATTGAAGAGGCCTTATCTAGAGATCCCGACTTCCAATTGGATCAAAATTTGGACCACAGATTCCTGAGAGGATTTAAAATCATGACACAGAAAATCAGGCCAATCCAAGTCGGGTTTGTGGAGTTTTATATTTTCAAAGTGGTGGACCCAATGCTGGAATTGGCATCAGAAGCAGTTCAATTTCTCAAGGAGATATCTCAAGTTTCCTAACTCAGAATGACTTCAAATTTCGTACACAAGTCAATGACTATGTAAGAAAGGTTCGGATGTAATTTCAACAAATTATAAGGTCGGGAAGTCAAAATTCATACCCCTGGACAGAGGCAAAAAATTACATGTTCTGGGCAGAGCTTGAGCTATAAAAGGAGGTTCGAGGCAAAAGCACAGGCATCCAGTTTTCCAGAGTTCTAATTATGGTTTTTAGTTTAATTTCGTATTCTTTTAGTTAGTGTGGAGTTGTGAGATCGAGAGAAAGAAGGAAAAGATTTCAGTCAAGGAGGAGTTGAAGCTAAGGGCAGTCCTCAAAAGGGGCTTTTCAGTACTTAATTTTCTTCTTGGTTTCATGACTGTAATAAATTCCTCTTTGTGTGTTTATTGTATTAGCATGGAGTAGTCTCTCTTTGTTGGGGAAGTCATGAACTCCTAGTTGTTTTATGTTTGAATTCTGAAGTTTATAGCAATAAAATATCCTGCTTTTGTTTTAGAAACTGAGTTCATTGCTTTTTTCTTATCTGAATTGATATTTGAAGTTTAATGAGGTTCGAATAGAGAAGTTAAATTTCAGTAGAAAGTTGGGTTGGTTATATGATTCTTTTTTTTCTAAAACAACTTATTTTTCAAACTAGATTGTTCCGATTATGAAAGAGACTAGTTGAAATGTGATGTGACTTTTACAACTCTTGTTCTGAATAAGAAAGAATAAATCTTCAAGCTTTTATATTTATGCTCTTAGGATTTGAATGTTCCGGTTGAGAAGGAGTTCAAGGAATAAGTGAAAGTTATGTCCTGTATATGGGTAACTAGGTTTTCAGAAGCTAAGTCAAGGCAAGGATATTTAAGCTTTAAAATCAGAATTCTACATGTTTACAACTAGGAGGGATTGGCATTCTTCCCCAACATCTCATCTTCATATGTTTTTCCAGAAGTTTAAATTCTGTTTTCCTTTTCGATTTTCAAACAAAAATCCAAATTTTCTTCACCTCAATCAATAGGAAAGTTTTTGCTTAGATTAGGCTCTCACCAAGGTCCTTGTGGGATCGATATTTGGACTCTTGAAGTCTATATTACTTGCAGACCTAGTGCACTTGCTAGACACCCAACAATAGACTTTTTTGCCGTCGAAATGCCCCGACCTCAATGGTTCATGATGTTTCTTTCTCAAATTGGTCCTCCTTCTCGTTCTGAACCGAAGAAGGTGTGCGACCTTCTGAAGACTATTGGGCTGACCGTGACAAGCTGTTGGGCTCCTGGAGCCGCGACCGATCGGCCATACAAAACCAAGTCCTCTTCTAACTTGGAGTTTCAGATGCTCTCGTGGCCGAAGTGTATTTTGCGAATTTCTTGTCACTATGGATTTGCTGCTTTGTAATACCCTTGCAAGGTGACATAATGAGGCCGAGCGTCTTCAAGGTGGCCAATTTTATGGCTAACGACTCTTGTTACAGTCTGGCCGGTGCAGCTTTGGCGTACCTCGACCGGGGTCTCAATGCCTCTTTTCTGGGCTGATCTATTGTCCATTCATCTATGTGTGGCTTGCTCAGTGCTTCAGTATTCACAAGGCTGACTCTTGTGGCAGCGACAAACCTCTCATGATGCTTTATCACAACCCAACCCTCATTCTCATTTATACTCATAAGGAGGCTCACTCGCTGTTATGGTGCAGTGGAGTACGGTGCTGGTATCCTTTCATGGATTTCCCTCCGAGTCCGATCCTTGATAAAGGTGGGTCACTTCACCTCTCAGATCGAGGTAGAGTCTTTTCGCTGCCCGGAAGCGACTAACCTGGTTTTCTGGCAGCGCGAACTTTTTGTTGTGGGGCGTTACAACCCTCACCGATTCGCTCACCAACGCAATGCTACTTCTGTTTTTGCACTCGAGGAATTGTGGTGAACCGAAATTGCTTGTCCCCTCGATAGTGTGAAGGTGTCGGCCTTTGTGAGGTTTGACTTCAACCCTGGCCTTACGTCCGTCTTCCGGGAGTCGTGGATCAAGGCGGTAAATAATATTTTCGAAGTACTAACATTTACTCTTCCTTCTTTGTTTCTGCTTACATTCCTTTGCAACTTCAGACCCTTTTTTTGTTTTTTAGCGAGCTTGGAGGCAATTTACCAGTGCGTCTATCCCGGGGTCGGCCATTCCGTTATCCTCGTCAGACTTACTACATGCACAAAATGATGACTGATAAGTGTCTAAAAGACACTATCTTTAGGCATGAAAATTTAGTGAAAAATCTAATTCTGAGTCAATTCTGAATTTAAAAGCAACAAATATGACTCAATTCCATGTTCTGTACCTCAGGTACACATTGGAAGAATAAAAACTGGATTTGGAGCAAAAACGGAGGAAAAATGAGCAAAAGAAGCCAAAAAGTCGCCATCCGCGCCGTAATCAGCGCCACTACGCCGGGAAAATTTTCAAAAATTCAAAATAATGGAGAAAAATTCCCAACAACTCAACGGACATGAAAGCCAACGGTTGGGGAATGTGAAGTGGCGCGACCACGCCAAGGAGCTGGCGCTACCTCACACGGAGACAGCATGGACACACAAAGAGCTGCTAAAGAAGGAAAGAGAAGTTGCCATTCTGGGGACCAATGAAAAGACTAAGGAGGGGCGCTGCTGTGCCACCACTACAGCAAAATATGGCGCTACCGCGCCAAGAAGTCTCCTAACTCGGCACGGGTTCGATGGTCATTTCCAGACATAGAAAGAACTCTGCTCCAGTGGAGCGACCGCACTAGAATAAGGCACAATATTAGGACAACCGTGCCGATGACTCAGTAACGCAAAGCCGTCAAAAATCTCGAGATCCTGACAACCAATCAAGCCCAAACTTTGGAAAAGAAGTCCTATGTGTCTAAGGAAGCTATCCATGAAGATTCTATGGAAATTTACTCGAGTTCTAAGTGTTTTGAATGACCAAGAAGTGAAGTTCAATACAAAGAAGGAAACTGCTGCCAAGCAGAGAAGATAAATTCGAGTTTCAAGGAGAGCATATCTGGAGTTCCTGAGTCCCAATTGAACCCTAATTTGGACTGAAGATTTCTGAGGAGATTTAGGATCATGTCACAAAAATTCAGGTCAATCCAATTTTTCAATTTTTATATTTTCAAAGTGGTGGACCTAGTGCAGAGATTGGCAACAGAAGCAATGTCACTTCTTAACAGCATATCTCGAGTTTCCTAACTCAGATGAAACTCAAATTTGTTACACAGGGAAAGGACCATGGAAGGAAGGTTCGAGTGTAATTTCATCCAAGTCTCAGTTCAGGAAGGTATACTTTATACCGCTGGACAGAGAGCAAATTTCAAGGCCTGGGCAGTAGAACAACTATAAATAGAGGTCCAAGGAAGGGTGTAAGGCAATCAGTTTTTAGTTCTATTTCCTATTTTATTCTTTAGCTTAGAGAGAGGAGAAGGTCCAGAGGGAGTCTTACACGACATCTGGGTTCTTTGAGGAAGAACGGTGGAGAATTGCGTCATGGAGCAAGGGTGACCAAGAGCAACCTTCCAGAGGGAGTTTCTGTACTTAGTTATTTTTCTTCTTTCATGGTTGTTATCAAAACCTTGATGTGTGTTTTTATTTCTAGTATGGAGTAGACATTTGTAGTTGGGAGTCCTGGACTCCCTAGGCATGTAATGAGATTGATACATTATATCTTATTTTGTTTCAATTGTGTGCACGAATGAGTATTCCTAAGTTGTGTATTCTTGATTCATACTTGTTGTCCTGCGATGTTCTGGCTATAAGGTGAAGGTAGACTTAAGGTAAGATATGTTGATAGGTTATACAATATCCTTTTGAGTTCATACACTTGGTAGATCAACTGATCTTAGGGTTAATCCTCAACCTTAAAGTAATACCCTGTTGGATTGGTTTGATCTACCTATGACACAAGACCTGATTTCCGACCATTAGTAGGGTCAATGAGCTTCATGTTTAGGCTATCAAGTAGAGTCGATTATGCCGGCTAGTTTACTCTAGGAGATAGAAAAAGGTGATGCTGATGCAGATTGTAGCCATGGTTTTATAAGCTCGTCAGAACTTGATTTCCAAAACATAATTTCTATTCAATCCTAGAAGTGTCTATGGAGGGAATTGGATTCCAGGATACTCATAATTTTCTGTTTTTGATAAAGTGTTTTAACCAGGATACTCAAAATTTGAATTATAACTGAGAAAGCAATTAACTGCTGGCTTGGTCCTTGTGGGATGATATTCGGGGTTACATAAGTCTCTATTACATTGATTAGTCCTCTTGCAAGTGATTAGCTAGGATCACATCAAGTTTTTGGCGCCGTTGTCGGGGTCCAAAGTTTATAGTGGTAATTGCTTAGAGTTTAAAATTTAGAGATTTGAGATTTGGTTTTTTTTATTTTACAGGAGTTTCATGATCAGATCTCAAGTGGAACCATCCCTAGATATTGATCCTAAACCAGAAAGGACTTTAAGGCAAAAGCTGAAGGAAAACCAGAACCATTACTCTCCCAATGATGAAGAAAACATGGAGAACGCAGAAGGCACTCATGAAGAACAAACACCAAGCCCAAGGAGGACCATGGAGGATTATGTCACACAAAGCCCAAATACACATTGGACAAGTATTATCACTCCCACTATTCAAGCTAATAATTTAGATATTAAACCTCAGATTATTTGTATGCTTAAAAATCATTATCAGTTTAGTGGGTTAGCTAATGAAGATCCTAAGAGAACACCTTGAAAGATTTTTAGACTTGTGTGCTACTTTAAGTACAATGGTGTGTCAGATGATGCAATCAGAATGAGGCTTTTCAAGTTCACCTTAGGGAGACGAGCTAAAACATGGCTGAACACCATACTAGCCAGTTCTATTGCCTCTTGGGAAGATCAGCTAAAAAAGTTTCTAGGTAAGTATTTTCCACCAGCAAAGACCATCAAATTAAGGAATGAAATTTCTCAAGTCAAGCAGGAACCAGAAGAACATCTTTGAGAAGCATGGGAGAGGTTAAATGGACTACTCAAAAGATGGCCAAATCACAAGATAAATCTCTGGAGCCAGATTGAGATTTTTTACAATGGGCTAAACAACCACACAAGAAGCATGATAGATGTTGCATCTGGTGGATCGATCAATAAGAAGACTCCTGAAGAGGTTCATGAGCTAATAGAGGAAATGACAGCCAACATGTATCAATATCCGTTGGAGCGATCAGGTAAGAAGGCTGGTGGAATTTACAAATTGGAATCCTCACCCACCGTGCAAGCACAATTAGAAGCACTTTTACAACAATTTATAAATTGGCAGCAACAAGTAGCAAGTTTGTAAAAAATATCAAATCCTGTAGTAGCTTCGATCTGCGGAATATGTGGAGGAGGACATGCTGATTATGAATGCCAAGGTAATGTATATGCTCTGAATTCCACACCTGAACAAGCTAATTTTCTTGGGAATTCTCGCAGGATGGACCCATACAACAATACATACAACCCTGGCTAGAGAAATCATCCAAATTTCTCATGGAATAATACAAATCAAGCAAGGCAGCACCCTCCTGGATTCAAACTGTTACAAGTTGAAGCGCAACGAAAAGAGGAGCCAACAAACACTAGAGAGGAATGGGAGGAAGATAGGAAAGTGATGCGATATGAAAGACCTAAAGGAGCTCGACCTAGAAACTCGAAAGTGAATCCAAAAGAGCAAGTCAAGGCACACTCAGAAGTGGAAAGACTCTCGAGGAGCTCCAACCAAAAGAACAACCAGCCATAGAAGAAGAGCAAAATCAGAAAGTGGAAGAAGAGCAAGGGCAAGAACGAAAAAAGGTAAGTTCATCAGCTTCTCAAAGAAAGAAAAAAGGTAAGAATGCACTTCCAATTACTGACATTGATGTAAGAGATCTACCTTACCCAAGTAGAGCTAAAAAGGACATTCTAGAAAGTAGCTTTGCTAGGTTTCTACAAATATTGAAGAAGTTACAGATTAATATTCCACTTATTGAAGCATTGAGGCAAATGCCCCTTTATGGCGAGTTTCTTAAAGAAGTCCTATCCGGAAGAAGGAAGATGGAGGAGCAAGGTACGGTCTTACTTAATGAAAATTGCAGTACGATCTTGTAGAATGAGCTGCCTGCAAAATTAAAAGACCAAGGGAGTTTTACAATACATTGTAAAATTGGTTCATATAAATTCGCAAATGCATTATGTGATTTAGGGACAAGTGTTAACTTAATGCCATTGTCCCTTTGTAGGTATTTAAAACTTGGAGAACCTCAAGAGACCGAAATTACTCTTCAATTTGTGGATAGATCAACCAAGATACCAGAAGGAACAATGGAGGATGTGTTGGTGAAAATTCAAGATTTTATACATCCCTGCAATTTTGTGGTTTTAAACATGGAAGTAGACAAGAACCTGCCTATAATTCTTGGCAGACCATTCTTGGCTACTGCTGGTACGATCGTTGATGTCAAGCAAGGGAATCTAACCTTAAGGCTTAATAATGATACAATAAGTTTTAATATAAAAGAAGCCATAAAACCACCAGCCATCCTACATGATGATTTCTGTTTGACCATTCATGTGATTGATTCGTGTATAGCAGAAATTGAAGAAGAAGAGAGGACTGAGGAAGCAAAAGAAGGAGGCCTAATCCATTCAGAGGAGAAGGAAGATGAAGATCCCATCAGGACAAGATAAGTTGAAAAATTGGAGGCTGAAAACAAGGAGGGGTCGGAGGAAGGAATAAAGGAACAAGGGGCTCAAGGAGCTTCCAAACTTGAACTCAAACCCCACCCCTCCCAAATAATTGAAATATGTTTTCCTTTAAGAAAATGATAAACCAGTGATTATTTCTTCATGTTTGACAGGTTAGGAGGAGAAAATGCTCATTCAGGTGCTGTCCAAACACAAGAAGGCAGTAGGCTGGTCATTATCAGACATTGAAGGAATCAGCCCCACAATTTGCTCACACCGAATCTTGAAGGAGGACAATTACAAGCACAACATTCAACTACAAAGAAGGTTGAATCCTACATTGCAAGAGGTAGTGAAAAAGGAGGTGATCAAACTCTTGGACACAGGTATTATCTATCCTATTTCTGATGGTGCATGGTTAAGCCCAGTTAAAGTTGTTCCCAAAAAGGGGAGTATCACTATCCCCACTAGGATGGTCACGGGTTTGAGAGTATGCATTGACTATAGGAAATTGAATACAGCCACTAGGAAAGACCATATTCCTTTACCATTCATAGATCAAATGCTTGAAAGGTTGGCTGGAAATAAATTCTATTGTTTCCTAGATGGGTATTTAGGATATTTCCAGATCTCTATAGCACCCGAGGACCAGGAAAAAGCCACCTTCACCTGCCCATATGGAACCTTTGCATATCGGAGAATGCCCTTCGGCTTGTGCAATGCACTAGCCACATTTAAAAGATGCATGATGGCTTTATTCCATGATATGATAGGAAAGATGACGGAGATCTTCATGGATGATTTTACACTATATGGACTAACTTTTGAAACTTGTTTGCAGCACTTAGAGCTTGTGTTCAAAAGATGTGAAGAGAAGAAATTAGTCCTAAATTGGGAAAAGTGTCACTTCATGGTAAGAGAAGGGATTGTTCTTGGCAACAAAATGTCAGAAAAAGGGATATAGGTAGACAAGGTAAAAATAGAAGTGATTGAAAAGCTACCTCCACCCACTTCAGTGAAGGCTATTCAGAGTTTTTTAGGCCATGCAGGTTTTTATAGAAGGTTAATAAAAGATTTTTCAAAAATTGCAAAACCTTTGTCAAACTTGCTTTCAAAAGATGTGAAATTTGATTTCAATAATGAATGCATGCATGCCTTTAATCTCTTGAAACAAAAATTAATCTCTGCCCCCATCAATGTGTCACCTGATTGGAACCTATCTTTTGAACTCATGTGTGATGCAAGTGATTTTGCTTTAGGGGCAACTCTTGGTCAAAGAAAAGAAAAAGTTTTCCACAGAATTTCTTATACTAGTCACACACTCACTAGTCCTCAATTGAATTTATACCACCACTGAGAAAGATCTTATGGCTGTGGTTTTTGCATTTGAAAAATTCAGATCATATCTCATTGGTTCAAAGGTTATTGTTTGGACTGACCATGCAGATCTTAGATACTTGATTGCAAAGAAGGATTCCAAACCAAGACTGATCAGATGGATCCTTCTTCTCCAAGAATTTGATTTCGAAATCAAGGACATAAAGGGGGTTGAAAATGTTGTACCAGATCACATCTCAAGGATGGAGATAGAAAATCATGAAGGGGAAGTTTCAGAATTCTTTCCAGATGAACTGATTTTCCAGGTAAATACCACAAAGGTGCCATGGTTTTCTAATATAGCTAATTTTGTTTGCAGCAAATGGGTACCAAAGCACTTCACATACCAGCAAATGAAGAAACTGATGGCAGATTCAAAGCACTACTATTGGGAGGATCCATTCCTCTAAAAATATGTCTAGATCAAGTCATTAGAAAGTGTGTGAAAGAGGAAGAAGCTCCACTCACTCTCAGTCATTGTCATGACAAGGACGCTGGTGGCCATCACTGTGCAAACCGAACATCAACAAAAGTATTACAATCTGGATTTTTCTAGCCAACACCTTTTTGAGATTCAAAGAGGTATGTCCAATCATGTGATAGGTGTCAAAGGACAGGTAACATCGCAAGAAGGAATGGAATGCCTTTAAATAATATTCTTTAATGTGAATGTTTTGATGTTTGGGGCATTGACTTCATGGGACCTTTCCCTCCTTCTTTTGGGTATGAATATATTTTGGTGGCAGTAGATTATGTAACATGATGGGTAGATGCCATAGCAACCAGAACTAATGAGCCCAAGGTTGTCATTGAATTTTTGAAAAAGAACATTTTCTGTCGTTTTGGCACTCCTAGAGCTATCATCAATGATGGGGGAAAATATTTTTGCAACACTCCTTTTAAAAACTTTTTGAACAAATATGGAGTCACCCACAAAGTAGCCACCCCATACCATGCCCAAACAAGTGGCCAAGTAGAAGTGTCCAATAGAGAACTCAAAAGAATTCTGGAAAGAATTGTTAACACCTCAAGAAAAGATTGGAAAACTAAGCTAGAAGATGCATTGTGGGCCTATAGGACACCTTTCAAAACCCCAATAGGCATGACTCCCTATAGGTTGGTTTATGGAAAAGCATGCCATCTTCCATTGGAATTAGAATATAAAGCATATTGGGCAACCAAATTCTTGAATTTTGATATCAAGGCTGCTGAAGAAAACAAATTGCTGCAACTAAATGAATTAGATGAGTTTAGGTACTGGTCCTATGAGAATGCAAAGATGTATAAAGAAAAAACCAAAAAATGGCATGATGAGCACATCTTACCCAAGAAATTCAAACCTGGTCAACTTGTCCTCTTGTTTAACAGCAAACTTAGGTTGTTCCCTGGTATGCTTAGATCAAAATGGACTGGTCCTTTTTCAGTGGAAAGAGTGTTAAAATCAGGAGCAGTGGAAATCAGAAATCCAAAAGATCAATCCACCTTTATAGTGAATGGACAAAGGCTGAAAATATACATCTCTCCTGATTTCTATCAGGAAAGAAGCTTCACAATCTTATCTGACTAGAAAGAGTCACGAAGTCGAGCTGGGACGATAAACCAGAACTCATTTGCTTGTTTTTAGAATAGGACTGCATGGAAATTTCATGGAATTTTGCATGTTTTAGGTGAACTATTAGGACTTGCATGATTAGTTGATTGATTTTGCATGATTAGGATAGCACTAGGCTAGAAAGAGTTTTTTTTTTCTGAACCATAAAATAGAAAACAACAAAAAAAATTAAAAAACCAAAAAACAAAATTGGAACTGGTGAGACCGTGCCAGAACTAGCGCGACCGCACCATTTCGCAAAAAAAAAATTACTGAGCCTAATTTCTGAACTAGTCGCTCCTCTGGGAGAATATGATTTGGTGTTTATGTATCAGATGTCTTAGAGTGATGTTTTGTCTACAATGTTCATTAATATGTACTCAATCTCCATTCATATTAATTACATGATATTTTGCACTCTCACAATGCATCCCAAACCATGATTTCTACAATGAAAATGTATGATAATCGAATCAGCATTCACATATAATTGATACAACCTTGTTCAATGTGGAAATTCGGACAAACACAATCAGGATGCTGAGATTTTAAGGTATTTCTTGGCGCTTCTGCTCCAAATTATGGCGCTACTGCGCCACTGTCCCTTTAAGGAACAACTAATCCAGAGCTAAGAAAAGGAAACTTCCACTGCAGGTATGCATCTTAGACTCAGTATAATGTATGAAAATAAACTCAGTTAAATTCCATTTCAATTTGTTATACTCCATGCACAAATATTGGGCACTAACCCATGAAGGCAGATTTCAATTCAAAGAGCAAACAAGGAGAAGTTCCATTCCACTTAAGGCACACCAAGATTCATCAGGGAAGTATTAATCCTACTTCTTATTTTTGTTTATGCTTTGAGGACAAAGCATGTTTTTAAGTTTGGGGTGGGATATTCCTTCTTCATGTTTTCAAAATCTCTGTTTTCAAAATCTCTGTTTTCAAAAAACTTTCACACCATAAATAGATCCAAAGAGAATCAGAAAAACACCAGTGGAAAACCCCAAGTAAAGAGAAAGCATGATTCACTTTCAGGAAAAATAACTTAGTTCGAATTGCTAAGTCCTAACTAGATGAGAATTTTCTTTAAAAACAGTTTTTTTTGGAAAACAAAGTATAAGTGAGAAAGTTTATGTTAACCTCTAGAACCAACCTAAGGAAAGCTGGAGGCGAAACAGCGAAAGGTTTTCAAATATCCTGAAGTGATTTAGGCACCTCTTTTCAATCGTTTGAGCCTTTTTCAAGTCACCTACTTGAATGCACAAGATGCATCACCTTGAACCAACAAGATCCCTGTTTTGTTTCAAATCCCACATTACAAGAACCAGCCTTTGTGATAAACCAACTTGTTTTTTTCTGACCTATATCACTCCAAATTATTGAAGTGTTCTATTTAAATGAGCATGGACAAAAATATGAAAGGAGGGATGAATGAAAGGTGTAGAGTTTTTCTTTGAAAAAAGGGAAGAAGGGGCAAGATAGAGGCTGTCAGGGGAAAGACCACCTTGTGTGTCTACCGGGTCTCGGGCCTCAGCAAGCTTAGGGACTCTGAGTCAACCGACGAGGTAAGCTAGACTCTGGACAAAACCCAAGAAAATAATATATGTGAAGGAAAGAAAGAAGAAAAGAAAATGGGATGAACTAAAGAGAATAAGCTTGGGGAGGAAAAACTTGGGGAAGGGTCATAGGGGCAGAACTAATTCATGCTCAGAAAAATGAAACATGGATATGAGGAGGAGGATAAAACCCAAAAAGAAATGCTTACAATTTTCATCATACCCATTACCCATGGCCCATTACAACCTAGAAAAGACCTATTGATCAGGATTATGGATTGCTTCAGGTTAGTGAAAAGTGGATTGAGGGTTGGCATATGGAATTAACTGAGACTTGTCACTTGTATGAGGATAAGGATCTTTTAAGAAATAAAGAAAAATTTGAATTTTGTTTTGACTAAACAAGGAGAACCATCATTAGGAAAGGAGTGAATCATCCATTTTGAAACTTGCAAGGGGAGTGCCACTGATCTGTTCTTAATCTCTACAGATTTATCTGGTTGTTTCTTTCAGATTTTTCTCAAGGATGAGCAAAGTTTTAAGTTTGGGGTTGTGATAAGTGTCTAAAAGACACTATCTTTAGGCATGAAAATTTAGTGAAAAATCAAAATCTGAGTCCATTCTGAATATAAAAGCAACAATTATGACTCAATTTCTTGTTCTATGCCTCAGGTACACAGTGGAACAATAAAAATTGGGTCTGAATAAAAAATGGAGGAAAAATGAGCAAAAGAAGCCAAAAAGAAGGATGACGCGTCTGCGCCATAATCAGCGCCACCGCGCCGGGAAAATATTCAAAAATTCAAAATAATGAAGAAAAATATCCAACGACTCAACGGACATGAAAGCCAACGGTTGGGGAATGGGAAGTGGTGCGACCACGCCTTCGGATGGTGCTACCTCACACAGAGACAGCGTGGACGCGCCAAAGAGCTGCAGAAGATGGAAAGAGAAGTTGTCGTTCTGGAGACCAGTGAAAAGTCTAAGGAGTGGCGCTGCTGCGCCACTACTACTGCAAAATATGGCGATACCGTGCCAAGAAGTCTCCTAACTCGGCACGGGTTCGATGGCCGTTTCCAGACTTAGAAAGAACTCTGCTCTGGTGGCGCGACCGCGCTAGAATAAGGGACAATATCGGCGCAACCGCGTCGATGACTCAGCAATGCAAAGCCGCAAAAATCTCAGGATCCTGACAGCTGATCAAGCCCATACATGGAAAAAGAAGTCCTAAGTGTCTAAGGAAGGTATCCACGAAGATTCTAAGGAAATTTACTCGAGTTCTAAGTGTTTTGAATGACCAAGAAGTGAAGTTCTATACAAAGAAGGAAACTGCTGCCAAGAAGATAAGATTAATACGAGTTTGAAGGAGAGCATATTTGAAGTACCCGAGTCCCAATTTGACCCAAATTTTGACTGAAGATTTCTGATGAGATTGAGGATCATTTCACAATAATTGAGGTCAATCCAATTCGTGTTTTTCAAATTTAATATTTTCAAAGTGGTGGACCCAGTGGAGAGATTGGCGGCAGAAGCAATGTCACTTCTCAACAGTATATCTCGAGTTGCCAAACTCAGATGAAACTCAAATTTTGTGCACCTGGAAAGGACCATGAAAGGAACGTTCGTGTGTAATTTCGCCCAAGTCTGAGGTCAAGAAGTCATACTTTATACCGCTGGACAGAGACCAAATTACAAGGCCTGGGCAGCAGAACAACTTTAAATAGAGGTCCTAGGAAGGGTGTAAGGCATTCAGTTTTAGTTCTATTTCCTTCTTTATTCTTTAGCTTAGAGAGAGGAGAAGGTCATGAGGGATTCTTACACGACCTCTGGGTGCTTTGAGGATGAAAGGTGGAGAATTCAGCCAAGGAGCAAGGGTGACCAAGAACAGCTTTCGGAAAGGAGTTTCTGTACTTAGTTATTTTTCTTCTTTCATTGCTGTTATCAAAACCTTGGTATGCGTTTTTATTTCCGGTATGGAGTAGTCGTTTGTAGTTGGGAGTCCATGACTCCCTCGGCATGTAATGAGACTGATACATTATATCTTATTTGATTTCAATTTGGTGCATGAATGAGTATTCCTAAGTTTTGTATTCTTGTTCCTAAGTTGTGTATTCTTGATTCATACTTGTTGTCCTGTGATGTACTGGCTATAAGGTGAAGCTAGGTTTAAGGTAAGATATGTTGATAGGTTATACTATATCTTTTTGAGATCTTACACTAGGTAGATCAACTGATCTTAGGGTTAATCCTCGACCTTAAAGTAATACTCTCTTGTATTGGTTTGATCTACCTATGACACAAGACCTGATTCCCGACCATTGCTAGGGTCAATGAGCTTCATGTTTATGCTATCAAGCAGAGTTGATTATGCCGGCTAGTTTACTCTAGGAGAAAGAAAAAGGTGATGCCAATGCAGATTGTAGCATGGTTTTATAAGCTCGTCACAAATTGATTTCCAAAATATAATTTCTATTTAATCTCAGAAGTGTCTTGGGAGGGAATTGGATTCCCAACATCTTCTCTCCTCCTTGAAATTCCTCAAAAGCTTTTTCTCAACAGTTTTCAAGTAATTTTTGGTTATTTTTTTGTTTTTGATAAAGTGTTTTATCCAGGATACTGAAACTTTGAAAAATAACTCAAAAAGCAATTAACTACTGGCTTGGTCCTTGTGGAATGATATTCGGACTTACTTAAGTCTATAATGCATTGATTAGTCCTCTTGCTTGTGATTAGCTAGGATCGCATCAATGACGTCCCAGGGGATCGTGGCCGAAGGAGTTCATGGCAAAATTGCATGCCGCCTGCATGTCCTAAGGCGAAATAGAGCAAGGGTGGAGCGAGAAAGTCGCCACGGCATGAAAGACAAGTTGTCGGCACCAGAAGGGGCGGCGCCGAAGAAAGGCATTGTGATCAAGGAACCTTCTCCAGCAAAGGAGATTCTCATTTATTCGTTCTCTCTCTGTCAGCGGCCAATGCTTTTCAAGATTAGTGGAAGAAGTCGGCTCAATCGACAGCTCCAACGAAGAAGGCTGCTACAAAACAGAAGTCGGCGACTCCAAAGTTGGGACCTTTCATTTTCACTTCTCCCCCATTCAAGAAGCATTTCCGAACCGGTCTAGACAGGCCGCTCACAAACATGATTCCTCTCGCTACGCTTAAGCCTTCGGTGAATCCGGCTTGTCAGTATCTTTTGTTGGGGCCATCTGAAGGACAAGATAAGGAGCTGACGACCATTGATCAGCATGCTGCCCAACTGAACATGCAGATGATCGTAGAGACGGTGGCCGGTAGTGAGCAAGCAGACCAACCTGAAGTGCAAGTGATCAAAGAGCCAGCGATGGTCGATGACTTGCAATATGATGGGCTCGCGATAGCTGTGGATCAGCCGAGGGGTTAGTCTGACCCACATCAAGGAGAGGTACTCGATCTTGCCGAGTATCGCCGGCTGACCGTGGATCTCGATGAAGGAGGCACCCTTGTGCCGGCCCTAGCTGCTCATGCGGATGGAGTTGTAGAGACTGGCTTGGAGCTGAATGCTGGAGATAAGTTGTCTCAGACCGAACAAGAGGTACCACCTACTGTTGATGTTGATGAAGTTGTAACCGGCGAAGGTTAGTGTCCAGCGATGGCCACTGGTGCCGGTGGTGCACCACCTCGGCCTACTTATGATCAGTTGCCAATGGCTGAGGCCAGAGAGATTGTAGCGGACGCCGGAGTTCACCCAGGGAATGTGTTTATTCCTCCCAGCAGTGGAGATCTGTCTTTAGCCGTTGGTGGAATGATTTCGGGATCAGCTCATCCGCCTGTCAGTGAGAACTCATCCACTTCGCGGCTTTCATCTGTAAGCGTATATGCCTTCTCTTTTTTTTCTATCTTTCCCTTTGTTCTAAGTTTTTTTTTTTTTTTGTTCTCTATGCGTCGGCCTTTCAACCTTCCGCGAGATCGAAATTGCTAATGCAGCAAGCTGTTCAGGGGTTATGGACGTGATTCGTCGAGTCGGACTTACCACCAGCGGACGACCTGTGTGCGCCGGAGCTCGTGGCGGATACTCATGTCATTCTCGTTCACCTGAGAGGAGTGGGCATTAGCACCTCAATTTTGGAGCAATGGGTCGAAGACTTCGCGTCGGGGGTGGATCGATTTCACTAATTACACGACTCACTGCCGGAGAAGCTCAGCCTGGCCAAATGTTTTGCAGCAGAATCCGAACTCGACCGCTCTGTTCAGTGCGTGAACCGCCAGCGCGATGTTTTGTGGGTGGACTTTAATAAACACCAGGTTGAGCGTAGTGCTGCCAAGGCCAAACAAAAAGCCCTTTATGAACGTCTGACACTTGTATCTGCTCAGCTCGATTCCGTAGACATCAAGCCCGTGGATGTCAAGAAGGGGCTTGATGCTGGTGAGGAGGAAGTCGCGACTCTCCATAGACTTATTGCACACGTTCGATCTCATCCAATTCTCAATGAGGCATAGACGAGGGAGCTATCTGAATTTCGTGCCGAAGTCGTTCTACTGAAAAGACGAGTAGTGGATTTTTAACTTTCACAGCTCTGATTTCGTCCTTCTTGATTTATTTTTTTTTGAACAACATGTTGCCTCCCTTTTTTTTCGATGTGAGGCTTGCACTGTACCCATTTTGCTGAAATGAGAGACAACTCTTTCTTCATACAACCTCCCTTTTTTCTAAATTAAATAAAAATGGCACGCGCGGTTGGACCTTCCTTCCTCTCCTCTCCTTCTCTGTCAATGACTAAAAAAAAAAATAGTCATGTCCAGCTACGTCAACAATGACAACAACAACAACAACAACAATAAAAGCAAGTGAAATGCTGATGCAAGCTCTGCCTACCTGCACCATATTGCAAGCACAATCTCAACCGCATCGACTGGAGCTCGCGTACCAGTGGCCACTTCTCTGGCCAATGTCCGTGCTCCAACCTCTCCACCTCTAGCCACTCGCCCGATGATGGGGGCGCTAACCAGAATCTTCTCATCTGGACAAGCCCCATTCATGAGAGACGCACTCCATCCGACTGCCGTCTTCCAACCGCAGGCTGCTGCAACCTCTACGAAACTGGTCGCAGTACTCTCCAAGCTAATTCCAGTGATGACCAAGCCAACATACTTGGCCGTCACCGCCTCTCCTCCTCCCCGCTGCCCGTCAGTCAGTTCGGCCCAGTCACCACCATCCTGAAGAAGTTCCATCATCCCCGCCATGGCACAACACTACGAAAACCATGGGGGCATGGCTTCCTCATCCGCGGTAGGGATAAATTCATCGTCGCTTTCAGTCGTGTCTTGAGCCACAGCTAAAGACAGGTCGACACTTGTTACTATATCTCATAACTTGCAGGTGGCACTCACCGTAGCCACGGTTCACCACCCATTCACTCTCCTCGCCGATAGACACCAGTAGCCTCCCCCATGGCTCGGTCACCCATTCCGCCTTACTGAACCACATTGGCGTCTGCTTCCACAAACCAGTAGCCCATCAAACCACTTTTCCATTCCCAATCATGAACGGTCGGCTCACCTGTTGGATCGCCTACATCAACCTCCCCATACCAAAAAACACCGACGACCGCCTCCCCAATGCGGTCGCCGACCAAAATTTCACCACTTCAGTTCGCGTAAGGAACAACTTCGTCTTCGCCGACCATCAAAATGGTCGCAATGACGATATCGGCCAAAATAATAGAAGACCAGCTTGGCAAAATGCAAGCTGCCCTAAAAGAACAGAGTCAACAACTGCGAATCAAGGATGCGCAACTTGCAGGTCGCGATCTCCAAATTGCAAGAATCGTGGAGCATCTGGAAATGGGTGTGACCAACACCGGCGATGTCTCACAAGAACACAACCAAAATAAAGCCACCACCAGTGCTTCGGTCGAAGCATTCCGAGAAGGTCTTGTCTTTGATGACAATCTACGGCCCATCGCGCCGTTGACCATTAAAAGGGGACGAACCGAAGTAGGGTCGCTGCTCTCACACTGGATGCAGTCACTAAACTGATCAACCGTGTTGCCCGAAACAGTTCAGGCGACAACAAGTCTGTGGCTTACCAAAGGGCATACACGCAGACCATCCTGAATATTTTGATGCCGCTCGGTTACCATCCCCCAAAGTTCAAGCAGTTCTATGGCGACTGTCACCCCAAACAGAATGTTGCCCTTTTTATCGAGACATGCAACAACGCTAGTATAGACGACGATTTGTTGGTCAAGCACTTCGGCCAGACGCAAAAGGGAAATGCTTCTGACAGGTACATCGAGCTGCCCAGGAATCAATCGACAGTTGGGAGCAACAAGAGCAAGAATTCTTCAGTCGATTCTACAGTACTCAGCCCACCATCACCTTAGACGAAATCACCAATCTGATGCAGAAAAAGGGCAAGAAGGACGTCAAATATATCAATCAGTGGAGGAATTTGAGCCTCAACTGTAAAGAAAACTCCGATGCTATATACAAATTAGGAGGCCAACGAACATCCAGGAACTTGTGAAAGAGGCCCACAATATGGAGAACCTCATTGAGGAGCAAGTGGAGGAAGCTTCGTAGTCTGCTGATCCGCGCAAGAAAAGAAGGGCCTCTGCGATCGTGGCCAAAGACATAAACCAAAAGACGAAAGCCTCCTTCGCGATGAATGCTGTCGAGCCAATCAAGGTCGGAAGCAAAGCCAAGAGGAACTATGCTGCTGGGCCACCCTCTAGGGGCATCAATCGGAATATATCATTGGAGGAAAGGCAGGCCAAAACATACCCGTTCACCGACGTTGATGTTCCTGTCATGCTCAAGGAGCCGGTCGACAACCATTTGCTAAAATTGCTGGAAGTAAAAAGACCTGGCTACCTGACGAAGTGCAAAGAACCCAATTTATGCAAATACCACCATTTGGTCAGACACTCGCGGCTTAAGGCCACATCAAAATTGAAGGATCCGAAAACACGACGTCGTCGCAAGTTATCTTTGTGCAGGCCGAGTCCAGCCGGCGAGCTCGACCTAACAAACCTCAGGTCATAAGGAAGGAATACCGTCTGAAATAAGGTCCATCCAATCAATCACGCCACCACAATTGACCACCGGTTAAGGTCGCACCAAAATCAACACCCCGACAAGGTACTACACCAGACACAGACGGGTGGATCCTAGTAAACCGGAGGAAATAGCTAATCGGAGAGATCAAACCACCGGCGACCATTAGAACAACAAAGGTGAATCGGTCAAAGCGGAAGGTCAAGAAGTACCCAAACAAGGCTCCGAGGACCCACATCCATGGATAATACAAAAGAAAAAGAAGGAGACTCGTCACACTGGAGGAGTACTTCCCAAAAGAGTTCTTCACACCACCAGAAATGGTGGCCACATGCTCAGCAGCCACTCCCAAGCAGGCTAGTCAATAGGAAAAACAGAAATTGCCAATTTTTGAAAGTGACGATCTTGAAACATCACTAAAAGAAATTTCACGCTGAACGAGATTGAGGAAGACCTTTACTTCTCCATCTGATCTAGACAAGTTCTTATATGAGTTCTCGATGAACCAGAGGAGCTCCAAGCCGAGTTGGAGCAGCTACTTATGAGGAAGCACGACAAGCCGAAGGTCGGGCTGACGCCACCATATTGAGAGGAAAAACATGCATCTTCTTCTCAGCAGTTGTCAAATCCAGAAGAAGTGTTCGCCATTACGTGTCCACAGCGCATCACCTTTCGAGAAGAGGATGCAGTTGGGGATGAAGAACCTCAACCAGCTGCTATTCATCTCTAGCTACATCAGAGACCACCGAGTCATCCGCATTCTAATCGACTGCAGTTCTGCGGTCAACATTTTGCCGATTCACACAATGAAGAATGTCGATCTCTCCGCCAGCGACCTCTCCCTGATTTCTCTCCTCATCCAAGGCTTCAATCAAGAAGGCCAGAGGACACTCGACATGATCTACCAGAAATTGCACATCGGCAGCGGCATGGGGGCCGAGACTCAGTTCCATGTTATGGACTCAAGAACTTCTTACAATCAGCTCTTGGGTCGACCGTGGCTCCATGCCAATGGGGTCATGCCATTGACGCTTCACCAGTCCTTCAAGTACTGGAAGGATGGCAAACAAAAGATGGTGTACACCGACGAAAGTCCATTCACCGAGGCTTATGCTTCATGACCCAATTCCAGCTAATCACTAGTAAGAGGACTAATCAATGTAATATAGACTTAGGCTAAGTCCGAATATCGTCCCACGAGGACCAAGCTAATAGATCATTGCTTTTCTAGTTTCAAAACCAAAGTTTGAGAAATCGATTGGATAGGAGTAGTAAAAATAGAAAATAAACTAATCTACCTAATCCTATAGAGATTAAGAGAGGGCTTTTGATAAAATCAGTATGGAAAAGACATTGAGAATTCAATTCCTCGTGAACTACTTGTGATATTGAATAAAATTAATGATTTAGAAAATAAATTTATCGAGCTTATTAAATACATGGCTACTTCTGCATCGGCATCACCTTCTATCTCCTAGAGACAACCAGTCGACATAATCAACTCTAATTGATAGCATAAATATAAAGTTCAACGACCCTACCTGTGGTCGGGAATCAGGTCTTATGTCGTAGATACGTTAATCAAATCAAAGGGTATCACTTTAAGGTCGAGGATTAACCCTAAGACAAGCTCAACTTACCTTGTGCATGAACTCAAAAAGAACTTGTCCATCCTATCAAACATATCTCACCTTAAGCCAAACTTTTCCTTATAACTAGTACATCGTAAGACAAAAAGCATGAATACAGGAATTAACAGCTTTTTACTACTTATTGATACACGAATTTGAAACCTAAAAAGTATCAATCTCATTACATAGCTTGGGAGTCATGAAATCCCAACATAAAAGACTACTCCATGCTGGAAATTAAAGCACAAAACAAGGTCTTGAACACAACCTAGAAGAAGAAAAAAAAAGATTAACTAAGTACAAACTCCCCTTGACAAGAATCTACTTGTTGAAGATGGCTTCCAATGGCTGTTGCTCATCCTTGTCTCAAAAGCTTCAATAGGACGTTGATGGGTCGAATTTCACACTAGCAAGTGTACTAGATCCTTCAAATAATATAGAACATGTGAGTCCAGATATCGTCCCAAGTGACCAATTTGGATGAAAAAAAAATTTTAAAATCATTGTTAAGGTTTGAGAATCAAATGATGAGGATTTTTAAAGGAATCTAAAAATTCACAAAAAGGAATAACTTGAATGAGATCAAGAGAAAGGACATTAGGAGATCTAGTCTCTTAGAAAATTTTAAAACAAATCAAGAATTTATAAAACCACAATGGATTTGGCAAGCTTATAATTGTGTCAACCTTATTTCAGGAAATGACTCTTCAAACTAATTCAAGAACACTTTTTCAGAAAGTTATCAAATCAATTTGAATAAGGTCAAGCTAAACAAAAGTCCTTCTTTCTCAGAAAATGACTTCAGCCATATAATCGTATTTTTGCCTTCTATTCGGAAAAGCTCCCATTCGATTAACCATTTAGGAGAATGGTAAATTTAGCAAGAGTTAGTATTACCCTTCTTAACTTCTCTATTCGAATATCACTAAGAAGAGTAAGCCAATTGTATGAACTTATCTTTGAATCTAAATATAATCCAAATTAATTGAAAAACTTCAATTGTACATCAAACTAGGTTAAGAGAAATAGATTCCAAACGACAAACTTTGCTTCATGCTTCAAAACAGAGAAAAATACTGAAAGAATGAAATGAAGATGATCTTGAAAAGAGAAAATCGAAATTAAAATAGAAAACAAGAACAAATCTGGTTTTCGTGAACTCCAAGGGTCGATCCTCTAGGAAACAACTTCTTCCTTCCTTCAGTTTCTGAAATGTTTTGCTTCTCTTCTCCTTGATGTTTTATTGCATGGACTTAAGCTCCTTTATATAGGTTTTGAGTCCAGCTTTGCTTCTATTTAGATCCATAAATTTCTCTTCTTCCTCCTAAATTGGATCTATTAGTTTTCTTTTCAAAAATCTCTCAAAACGCCATCAAATCTCCTCCTAAGTTGCCTTGGTCATAATTGAAAGTGTCTTATTGACTTCCCTTGGAATTTAAATTAGGAAAATTCGGATTTTTATTGAACCATAATGCCAAATGTCCTTTTATGTTGAAAACCTGCATAAAAAGTTAATAAAGATTAGCTTTGTACTACCAAACATGAATTTAATATAAATAGATGTAAAAGTAACCTAACATGACTAATTATAACTCATAATAGTCTTAAACTCATAAGTTATATTATACCCTATCAGACGTCTCCTCTTGCCTCTCAAAACTCTCTCTAATTAAAATACTACAAAAACATAGGCTAAAAGTAGATGCTTTAACAAGATCCTAACCCTCAATATTATATTACAAAATTAGATTCTCAAGCCTTTCTCTTGGACCCCTATTTATAGGTGTTCTGCTGTCCAGGCCTAGTCATTTGGTCTCTATCCAGGGGTTGAAATCATGCCTTCCCGACCTCCGAATTACATGAAATTTTACATGAAATTTTACCAGAAATTTTACATAAAATTTGAATTCAATTGAAGTTGGAAAACTCTCTTTCTATAGTCCCTGACATAGCCTGGCAAGGGTATTACAAAGCGGCAAATCCACAGTGACCGAAAAGCCACCAAATACACTTCATCCGCAAGAGCATCTAAAACTCCATGATCGAAGAGGACTTGGTTCTTTACGGCCGATCGGTCGCGGCTTCGAGAGCCCAATAGATTGTCGCGGTCTGACCATGAGTCTTCAGAAGATTGCACACCTTCTTCGGTTTAGAACCAGAAAGCGGTCCAATCCAAGAAAGAAACATCTGGAAACATTGAGGTCAGGGCATTTCGACGGAAAAAAAAGTCTATAATAGGAGAGAAGAAGATACTGAAATCACTCCAACAGCGGCAGGGCACGGCTAGCGCTGAAGTCCTCAACCGTCGGAATCATATTGTCGGAAATTCCTCCTGAGATTGTAGCCCGCAAAGTCAATGCATATCCCACAAGGAGATCGATAGCTCCCCCTCATGAGTGAAAAAAGTGTTGGTCGATGGGCACCAAACCTCCAAGAAAGATTGAGGTACATTGATGCAACACTGATAGGAGAACATGGAGGCACGAATCGCGAAGGTAATGTCCTCCACAGCCAGCTCCTCTGCACGGGGAGTGGGCCAGAAGATATCTCTGTTTGAGGAGCCCAAGGAGCAAACCTATCACTGTCGATAGAAAGCTTCGGTGCATTGTAAGTGATTAATTGGTCATGCAAGGGACTCAGCAGATACTACCCGCAGCCTGGTGTGGGATAGTTAAGGCTTTGTTGATGGCCAGTAGATGACATATTTTTTTCGTCCTCGTTATAAACAGGGCAACTCCATAAATTGTGAACGGCTTTGACCATAGGCGCCAATACATCACAACCACCATAGGTCGACGGGCCACTGAGGGGCCTTCGGTGTTCCTCTGAGTCCCGAATTCGCAGACAACAACGAACAACACAATTCAGAGTAGTCCTAATGTCGAAATTGCAAAAGCAAGGAAGGAGAGGGAAGTCGGTGCAGCAAACTTCCGTGACATAGCAAGCAT
Organism: Aristolochia fimbriata; assembly: GCA_019845555.1. NCBI lineage: Eukaryota > Viridiplantae > Streptophyta > Magnoliopsida > Piperales > Aristolochiaceae > Aristolochia > Aristolochia fimbriata. The sequence goes on from CM034079.1 coordinate 25,840,159, forward strand.
ACGTACTTAGGTAGGAAACTCACTCCCCTTCAAAAAAAAAAAAAAAAAATGATACAAAATAAAAAAAATCAGCACGCGAAAAAAATAGCAGTTGTAGAAAAATTGCGAGCGACAAAAAAGAGCAGACACAGAAAAATTGAACGGAGAAACAAAAAAAAATAGAGAGGGCGAATAGTTGAGAGAACACTGACTCTCTTGTCAGTTCAGCAACCTTGCCGAACTCAAAGAAAAAAAAACACACTTGGCTGCATGAGTGTGCCGCACCGTAGCCCCTCGGCGAGCTACAAAATGTGTGCCAATTGGTTGCAAAGTGAGTCTTTCTGAGGAACGACCAGCAACTCTTCAAAAGAAATCGATTGGTCAGTTTAGTTGCAACACCGCCTATACCGGGGAGAAGTGAAACGACCAGAAACTACCACCTGGCTACCGAGCCAGACACATCACAAAACTCCACGCCTGACAACCGAGTCGGATGAGGCCTAATCAAAATACAGTGCACCCGGAGACGAAGCCTGACGCGACAAATCAGATTCATTGCACCTAGCGACCGAGCCAGATGCGACACAACATTACTACGCCCATATACTGAGACGGGCAACACACCTAGAGTTGTCAGTCTTCCACATTGACAAACTGATGGACACTTGGAGTGCAATAAAAAAAGAAGATAGAGAGAACTCAAGATAAAGAGAAAACGAGAGAGAGAGAGAGAGAGAGAGAGAGAGAGAGAGAGAGAGAGAGAGAGAGAGAGAGAGAGAGAGAGAGGAGAGAGAGAGAGAGAGAGAGAATTTGAGAAAGAAAAATAGAGGGAGAATTTGAGAGAAACCGAGAGACAATTGGAGAGAGAAAAATCGAGAGAAGGAGAGACTGAGGGTGGAGTCGAAAAATGAGAGGAGAGAAAAAGAAGAAAAAAGAGGGAGAAGAAAAGAAGGAAAATAAAAATAAAAAAGAGAGTGTGCGGCCCGAGTGACTCGAATTCAATCAGAGCCTACCGGGGAAGAAGAAAAAGTAAAAAGAAGGACTTATAGTACCTGTCTTGATCTATTTGAAGCAAATGTGGAGAAGACTGATGTCATAAAGTGAACGGAGTCGAGCCGATCTAGGCAAAAGTCGCACAGAAATCTCGAAGTAGCTTCGTCTATCGGCAATGTTGCACTTGCAGTACTGGTAGACGCAGCACAAGAGAGGGATAATAAAGTGAAACACTAATGCAGGTCGTCGGAGACTGTGGATCGCAGGTCGCCGAAAGACAGTGAATCGAAGACCGTCGAAAGACACTGAATCGAAAACTATCAGGGGCAGTGAAATCGTAATCAGTCGTGGATTCGTAATCAGCAGAAAATAGTGAATCCAAAGACAGTGCGTGCCTCATCTCCAACGCGACAACCAGAGTCATCGGAGTTGTCCAACCTATCGAAAGAGTCAGCCAAATTGAAGTAAAAAGCCTATCTAAATTACAGGTCATTCTCTCTCTCTAATTCGAGAAGTTTTCTTTTAAATAATATAAAAAAAATAAATATTTACTCTTATGACACTATTTCAAACTTATTTTAAAAAATGTCATTTTCAAACTTTGACCAAGGCTGACCACCTTGGTCAAAGGCCATATTGGCGACACGCTGGCACGTAGGCGTGAGCGTGTCACCTAATTTTTTTTTTGAAAAAAAAATGGAAGGCGGTATTGAAATGCCGCCGGCCCGAAAAAAAAAATTGGGAGGCGGCTTTTCGAAGCCGCCTTCCCAAAAAAAATAAGAGGGGGCTTCGAAAAGCCACCTCCCAATATATCTCGGAAGGCGGCTTCCATGCCACCTCTCCCGATTAGGAAGTAAATTGAAGTAAAGTGTCCGGGTTGGGATAAAGTTAGGAAGTACAGTGAAGTTTCGGCAACCCAATTAATTAATCCCATCTCAGAAAACATTGTGTGGGCCGCGCTATAAAGCAGTGTGGAAGCACCTGAAGTTTTTTTTTCCCTCATATGGGTGAGTTCGATCTTGTTGCAGGGAAATTTGAAGTCGAGCAGACAACATTGACACCTCCAATTCGCTCTGCATATAGCCCCAAGTTCTTACTGTATGACTGAGCAACAACTATCTCCATACCATGGGAGACAAAGTACCTCACTGATGCAGCATTTGTATCAAGGCTTCCACTTGCAAATCCCTAAGGAAACTCCCACACTTCAAGGTAAGACTAACAAATTTAGCTAATGACGAGTTAAATGAAAATGATATATAGAAATATAAACTCGCCTCACCTGGTATGCAACATCAAAAAATGGAATGTGATTCTTTTCTTGAATCACATCAGTAATTTTCTCCCACTCTTCTGAAGTCGGGTCAATGCCAGTGGGGTTGTGAGCACAGCCATGGAGAAGACCAAAACACCCATCTGGTGCTGCCTATGCAATAAAGAAAGAAATACAATGTAATTTCCTTAGAGAGCTGTTAACTTCAATTGGCAGTCAAGATCTTAGTTCAATGGACATTAAGTTACCAAGCTTCATGCTACCTTTATGTCTGCAATCATACCCTCAAAATCCAAGCCAACTATTCTAGGGTTGAAATCTGCAACTTGCTCTTATTAATTAATTGGGTTGCAGAAACTTCACTTTACTTCCTAATTTGATCCCAACCCAGACACTTTACTTCAATTTACTTCCTAATCGGGAGAGGCGGCATGGAAGCTTCCTTCCCAAAAAAATTGTGAGGCGGCTTTTCAAAGCTACCTTCCCAAAAATATTAGGAGGCGGCTTTACGAAGCCCCCCTCTTCTTTTTTTGGGATGGCGGCTTCGAAAAGCCGCCTCCCAATTTTTTTTCGGGTTGACGGCATTTCGATACCGCTTTCCCTTTTTTAAAAAAAAGTAAATTAGGCGACATCGCTGGCGCGATAGGCGCCAGCGCGTGTGCTTATTGTACCTTTGACCAAGGTGGTCAACCTTGGTCAAAGTTTGAATATGACATTTTTAAAAATAAGTTTGAAATAGTGTCGTTGGTGTAAATATTTATTTTTTTATATTATATAAAAAAAAATTCCTAAGTTGAAGTCCTCAAAAGTAGCCCGTCTTGTCGAGAAGATGGCCGAATCAAAGTGGAGCCTCTGCGCTTCACTTCAGTTGACACTCTCCTTCCTCGACGCAACGACTGAACTCACCAGCGAGTCACGCCAAAGGAGAGTGCTCCATCAGAGCACATCGTCAACCAGGCAAACGAGTGAAGAAGCCACGAGCACAGAAACATGTCGAAGTCGTCGAAGCTAGAAGTCAGGATCAACCAAAACAATCTCCGATCGCAGCGTCCAAACTGGCTGCAACTCTTGCTTGGTTGTCCCTTCCTCATCTGTCCCACCGTGACAAATTTCATGTGTTTGCTGGCACATCGCCGCTCTAACTCGAGCACGACGTCTTTCTACCAGGTACTGTCTTTCGTATACCCATATGTACACCATATACGTACACTTATATATACAAAAAGAAAAAATAAAAAAATCAAATAGCCCTAAAAGATTTAGAGGGCCAAAAAAAAAGGGAAGAAAGAAAATGAAAAAATCAAACGGCCCTAAAACAACAAAAGGGCCAATAAAAAAAAATAAAAAATGGAACGATGATGAAGTGTACGGAAATATACAGTGTTCTAAAAGGGTAAGAGGACAGAAAAGATACATACACAAAAAGATAAACAACCCTAAAAGAGTAAGAGGTCCAAACAGAAAAATAAAACAGAAAGAAAAAAAAAGTGAGTTGCGTGCGTGTGTGTGTTGTGTGTGTTCTCATAGTTCAAAATTTGCTCATTCTCCTAACGAGCAAATCTCGAAGGGGGAAATCTGTAGACACCGAAATGGGGCTAGCTCAAATATGACAAACCTGACTGCCCACTAGCCCAGCAGTTAGTCATCACGGGTTCGTCCACCGATTTTCAGATTCATTATCAACAACCTATCGTTGGGTCCACTCACTTGCTCTATCACAAGCCTCAATGGCATCACAATCAGCACCAGCTCTCCACCATCAGCCATCGTCAGTAAATGTGTCACTCGATCCAGACATCCACTAAGCCACAATTGCGGGAAGCAAGAAACAATAAGTCAACCATCCTCATTCGGTGGATCAACAAAGGAAAAGGACAAGAACCCAAATCCTCCTCTCATCTCGACAGAAGCAGCAGAAAGAGGATCAACAACCCCATTCCAAGAATCGACCTCCAACAAATTGACTGAGCCGGCTACAAATAGCCAAAAGCAGTCTGTCGAAGGGGTCGATAAAATCATCACCAAAAAGAAGATCGTAAGCTTGCTCTCTCATCAAAGTAGAAGCACTCATGATCGAAAAGTTGCAGTCGCTCAACCTTCAAGTTCGTAGCACCTCACACAGTTCGTCCAATCTCATGCTCACCGGTGACATCGAAACTCGCCGATACACATACGCAAAAAAACAATTCTGTATGGCAGACTATTACCGCACCATTTGTACACACTCACTCGGAGACTCACGGCTCGACAACAGCTTGAAGAAGACAACAACTTCAACCACCAAATACGGAGATCGAATAAGAGGACATGTGGGAGATTATACTCGCAATTTCCCCTATTTTCAGCACATTGTAACACAAATTATGTTTTTTAAATCGAATTTATTTATTCGATCGCGCCTCTTCAAGGACCGTCGGATTCTTGGTGAAACAGATTTTGAAGAATGAAAATGGAAATGACCCTAAAACAACAAGAAGGCCAGCAACGAAAAAAAACATGAAATGACGATGTAAATGTACATAAATATATAGTGTCCTAAATGAGTAAGAGGACAAAATACATACACGAAAAGATAAACGATCCTAAAAGAGTAAGCAGGTCCAAAAAAAAATGAGAGAAAAAAAACTGAGTTGTGTAGAGTGTGTTGTGTGTTCTCATAGTTCAAAATTTGCTCGTTCTCATAAAGAGAAAATCTCGAAGGGGGAAATCTGTAGACACTGAAATGGGGGTGGCCCAAATACGACAAGCCTAGACGCCCACTAGCCCATCTGTTAGTCGTCACGGGCTCATCCATCGTTGGGTCCACGTAGAGTGTGCTGCATCACTAGCCTCAATGGCATCACTGTCAGCACCAGCTCTCCACCATCAAGCCATCCTCAGCAAATGCGTCACTCGATCCAGACATCCACTAAGCCACAATAGTGGGAAGATAGAAACAACAAGTCCACCATCGATCCTCATTTTGTGGATCGACAAAGGAAAAGGAGGAGCGTCCAAGTCCTCTTTTCATCTCAACTGAAGCAATAGAAAGGGGATCACGATCCCCATTCCATGGATCGACCTCTAACAAATTGAAAGAGCTGACTACAAATAGCCAGAAGCACTCTATCGATGGGGCCAAAAACATAATCACAAAAAAGAAGATTGCAAGTTTGCTCTCTCATTAAAGTAGAAGCACTCTCGATTGAAAAGTTTTAGTCGCTCCACCTTCAAGTTCATCGCAACTCACACAGTTCGTCCAAGCTCTATGTATGCTCACCGGTGACGTCGAAACACGCCGATACACATACACAAAACAACAATTCCGTACGGTAGACTATAACTGCATCATTCGTAGACATTCGCTCGGAGACTCATGGCTAGACAACATCTTAAAGAAGACAACAACTTCAACCACCAAATACAAAGATCGAATAGGAAGACATATAAGGGATTGTACTCGCAATTTTCCCAATTTTCAACCCATTGTAACACAAATTCTTTGTTTTAAATCAAATTAATTCATTTGCTCGCGTCCCTTCGTGGACCAGCGGATTTTCGGTGAAACAGATTTTGAAGAATGAAAATGAAAAAATCATACGACCCTAAAACAAAAAGAGGGTAAACATCGAAAAAGAAAATGAAATCATTAAGCAAGTGTACAAAAATATACAGTGTAATAAAAGAGTAAGAGGACTCCAAAGATACGTACACGAAAAGATAAACGACTCTAAAAGAGTAAGAAAGTCCAAAAAAAAAGAGAAAGAAAAAAAAATGTGATTTGCGTGCATGTGTATGTTGTGTGTGTTCTCATAGTTCAAAATTTGCTCATTCTCCTAACGAGCAACTCTTGAAAGGGGCAATCTATAGACACCAAAATGCGGCTGGCCCAAATACGACAAGCTTAATATCCCACTAACCCATCAGTTTGTCATCGCAAGCTCGTCCACCAATTTTTAGAGCTCATCGTTGGGTTTACTGACTTGTTGTATCACTAGCCTCGGCGATGTCACAGTCAGCACCAGCTCTCCGCCATAAAGGCATCGTCAACAAATGTGTCACTTGATCTAGCCATCCACTGAGCCACAACAGCGGGAAGCAAGAAACAACAAGTTCGCCATCGATCCTCATTCGGTGGATCTACAGAGGAAAAGGAGGAGCTCCTAGGTCCTCCTCACATCTCAACAGAAGCACCAGAAAAGGGATCACGATCCCCATTCCTGGGATTGACCTCCAACAAATTAACATAGCCAGCTACAAATAGCTAGAAGCACTCTATTGAAGGGGTAAAAAAAATCATCACCAAAAAGAAGATCACAAGTTTGCTCTCTTGTCAAAGTATAACCACTATCGATCGAAAAGTTAAAGTCGCTCAACCTTCAAATTCGTCGCAGCTCACACAGTTTGGCCAAGCACTCTGTACTCTCACCGGTGACGTCGAAACACGCCTATAGACATATAGAATTATTTCATTCAGTCACGCCTCTTAGCCGACCGGCGGATTTTTGGCTAAACAAATTTTGTACGCCCAGCGGGATCTATCCAACCTTCCATCTCCTTCTCCATCAATGACAAAAAAAAAACACAGTCGTGGCCAGCAACGCCAAAAATGGCAACAACAACAACAACAAAAGCAAGCAGACTATTGATGCAAGCTCAGCCTACCAGTGCCCTGTCGCATGCACAAGCTCAACCACATCGATTGGAGCTCGAGTACCAGTGGCCACTTATCCGGCCAATGTCCGCACTCCAACCTCTCCACATCCATCCACTCGTCTGATGACGAGGGCACTCTCTAGAAGCTTGTCCCCCAGACAAGCCCCGTTCATGAAAGATGCATGTCTTTCGAGTGCCATCTTCTAATCGCAGGCTGTCGTTGCCTCTGCCAAACCGGTCACAACACTCTCTAGGCTAATTCCAACGACGACCAAGCCAACATACTTGGTCGTCACCGACACTCCTCCTCCCCGCAGCCTGACGGTTAGTCCGACCCATTCGCCGCCATCCCAAAGAAGTTCCATCATCCCCGCCTTGGTACAACACTATGAACAGCATGGGGGCATGGCTTCCTCCTCTACGGCAGGGATGAATTCATTGTCACCTTTAGCCGTGCCTAGAGCGACGGCCAAAGACAGGTTGACACTTGTCACTATATATCTCATGACTTGCTGGTTGCACTCAGCGTAGCAGTCGGCTCACCACCCATTCACTCTACTCACCAACAGGCGCCGGTGGCCTCCCCCATGGCTCAGTTGCCCATTCAGCCTTGCCGAATTACACCGGCGGCTGCCTCCACAAGCCAGTCACCCATCAAAGCACTCTTCCATTCCCAACCATCAGTGGTCGGCTCGCTTTTCGGATCGCTGTAGACCTACCCACACCCAAAAACATCGACGACTGTCTCCCTAATGTGGTCGCCAGCAAAAAATTTACCACTTTGGTTCGCGTCAAGAACATCTTTGTTGACGCTGCCCATCAAAATGGCCGCAATGACAACATCAGCCAAAACAATAGAAAATTAGCTTGCAAAAATGCAAGCTGCACTTGAAAAACAGAGTGAACAACTACGCATCAAGGATGCACAACCTGCCTCTTGCGATCTCCAAATCGCAAGAATCATGGACCATTTGGAAATGGACGTAATCAACATTGGCGATGTCTCACAAGAAAATGACAGAAACAAAGCTGATGCGATCCTAGCTAATCACTAGCAAGAGGACTAATCAATGTAATATACACTTATGCAAGTCCGAATATCGTCCCACAAGGACCAAGCCAGTAGTTATTTGCTTTCTGAATAAAAATCTAAAGTTTGCGAATCCTGATTTGAATGACAAAAACTTAAACTAAACAAGTACTTGAAAACTGTTGAGAAAAAACTTTTCAAGAATTTTAATGAGGAGATAAGGCGTTGGGAATCCAATTCCCTCCCTAGACTCTTCTGAGATTGAATAGAAAGGATATTTTGGAAATCAATTTCTGATGAGCTTATAAAACCATGGCTACAATCCGCAACAACATCACCTTTTTCTATCTCCTATAGTAAACTAGCCGAAATAGTTGACTCTACTTGAGAGCATAAACATAAAACTCATATGTCATAGAAAAATCAATCTAATCCAACTGGGTATTACTTTAAGGTCGAGGATTAATACAAGGATTAGTTGATCTACCTAGTGTATGAACTCATAAAGATTTGTAAAATCTTATCAACATGTCTTACCTTAAGTCTAGTGTCACCTTATAACCAGTACATAGCCCGAGAGCAAGTATGAATTAAGAATTGAACACTTCAAAAAACTCATTCATGCACCAAATTAAAACCAAATAAAATATAAAGTATCAAACTCATTACATGCCTAGGGAGTCATGGACTCCCAACTAAAAACGACTACTCCACACTAGAAATAAAAACACACATCAAGGTTTTGATAACGGCCATGAAAGAAGAAAAATAACTAAGTACAGAAGCTTCCTGTGGAAGGCTGCTCTTGGTCACTGATAAGTGTCCAAAAGACACTTTTTTATGCATGATTTAATGAGCATAAAGTTCCATTTTGAGGTAATTATTAGCATGAAAATGAATTATATAAATCAAATTCACGTTTTGTGTCTCAGGTGCCTGATAGAAGAAGAAAATCTGAATTCTGAGGAAAAATGAAGAAAGAAGGAGCAAAATCAAGCAAAAAAGGGAAAGGCGCGACCGCTCCGAATCTGGCGCGACCGCGCCTGGTAAATGTGCAAAAAATCAAATAATTCTAAGAAATTCCCAACGGCTAGTGAGCCTGAAAGGAGGACAGTTCGTGAATGTGAAATGGCGGGACAACGCCACACGAGGGCACTACCGCGCCATGAAGATGGCGCTACAAGTGGCGCTGCCACGCTGCACTGTTTCCTTACTAACATGCCATGTTCTATTTCGGGAAGTCGGCAAAGCATCTAATGAGTGGCGCGACCACGCCAGTTATACAGCATAAAGTGGCGCGACCGCGCCATGAAGAATCATTCCTCATATAGAACCCGTTGGCCGTGCTCCAGACTTAAACAAAATTTCTGGTCCAGTGGTGCGATCGCGCCAAAACAATGAACAATTCGGCGCGACCGCGCCGCTAACTTAGCTTCGTGACTTGTGGAAATCTCGGGATTCTGACTACCAATCAAACCCAGAATTGGAAGAAGAAGTACTAATTGGCTAAGGAAGGTATCCTAGAAGATTTTATGATATATTTCCAGAGTCTAGGTGCATTGAATGGTCAAGAAGAGAAGTCCAAGACAAAGAAGGACACTGCTGCCATATAAGGAATGTACTAGTCCGAGATTGAAGAGGCCATATATGGAGATCCCGACTTCCAACTGAATCCAAATTTGGACCACAGCTTCCTGAGAGGATTGAGAATCATGACACGGAAAATCAGGCCAATCCACGTTGGGTTTGTGGAGTTTTATATTTTCAAAGTGGTGGACGCAGTGCTGGAATTGGCAGTAGAAGCAGTTCAACTTCTCACGGAGATATCTCAAGTTTCCCAACTCAGAATGACTTCAAATTTCGTACACAAGTCAAGGACTATGTAAGGAAGGTTTGGATGTAATATCAGAAAATTGTAAGGTTCGGAAGTCAAAATTCATACCCTTGGACAGAGGCTAAAATTACAAGTTCTGGACTGAACTTCACGTATAAATAGGCATTCGAGGCAGAGGATAAAGGAGCCAGTTTTTCCGGAGTTCAAATTCTTTTTTATAGTTTAATTTCGTGTTATTTTAGTTAGTGTGGAGTTGAGAGAGAGAGAGAAAGAAGGAAGAGATTTCAGTTAAGGAGGAGTTGAAGCTAAGGGCAGTCCTCACAAGGGGGTTTTCTGTACTTAATTTTCTTCTTGTATTCGTAGCTGTATTTAATTCCTCCTTGTGTGTTTGTTTTATTAGCAAGGAGTAGTCTCTCTTTGTTGGGGAAGTCATGAACTCCCAGTTGTTTATGTTTAAGTTATGAAATTCTATAGCAATAAAGTACTCTGCTTTTGTTTTAGAATCTATATTCATTGCTTATGGCTAATTTAAATTGATTTCTGAAGTTTAATGAGGTACGGATTGAGAAGTTAAATTTCAGTAAAGATCTGGGTTAGTTATATGATCTCTTGTTTTCTAAAACAACTCGCTTTTAAACTAAATTGTTCCAGTTTCGAAGGAGACTAGTGGAAGGTGATGTGACTTATTAAACTCTTGTTCTGAATAAGAGAGAGTAAACCTTTAGCCGTTTATATTTATGCACTTAGGAGTTGAATGTTCCGGTTGAGAAGGAGTTCAAAGACTAAGTGAAAATTATTTCCTGTTTATGGGTAATAGGGTTTTCAAAAGCTAAGTCAAGGTGAGGGTACATGAGCTATAAAATCAGAACTTTGCTTGTCAACAACTAGGAGGGATTGACAATCTTTCCCAACATCTCATCTTCATAAGTTTTTCCAGAAAGTTTAAATTCTATTTTCTTTTTCAGTTTTCAAAATTAAAAACCAAATTTTCTTCACCTCAATCAATAGGAAAACTTTTGCTTAGATTAGGCTCGCATCAAGGTCCTTGTGGGATCGATATCTGGACTCTCAAAGTCTATATTACTTGCTGACCTAATGCACTTGCTAGACACCCAACAAGGTTTTGGCGCCGTTGCCGGGGACCATTAAATTAAGAGTAAGTTTAAGTAAATTTTATTTTGTTGATTGAGTCTAATTTTTATATTTTGTTTTTCAGGTTGAACCAGTTCTGTGCATGAAAACAAGGTCTGGTGAAGAACCACTAGCTGAACCAGATCCGGAACCTAAAAGATCACTCCTTAACCGGAGGAGAAGAGGACAGTCAGTAATGGAGGGTCAAAACCAGGAAGAAGGGGCTGAGAAGACAATGGAACATTATGTTCAATCAAACCCCAATGCTCAAAGATCAGCCATTGTGAGACATGAAGTTCCAAGCAACTTCAAGATCAAGCCTCAAATCCTATCAATGATTCAGAACAATTATCAATTTGGAGGTTTGTCTCATGAGGATCCTAATGAACACAATGAAAAATTTCTTGAAATCTGTGATAGTTTCAGATTTAAGGATGTTACTAATGAAGCTGTCTGGTTGAGATTATTCCCTTTCACTCTAAGAGACAGAGCAAAGAATTGGTATCACACGCTGCCACCTGAATCCATTCGAACATGGGAAGAGCTACAAAGGAAGTTCCTTGGTAAGTATTTTCCACCTGCCAAAACAATTAAGTTGCGTAATGCTATTTCCAATTTCATGCAGGAACATGATGAACAACTTTATGAAGCATGGGAACGATTTAAAGAGCTGCTCAGAAAGTGCCCAAATCATGCAATACCACTATGGATGCAGATAGAGACATTTTACAATGGAATTTCAGTTTCAACACGAAACTTAATTAATGCTGCAGTTGGTGGGACCATGAATAAAAAGACCCCTAATGAGGTGTATGAACTGATTGAAGAGATGTCATCTAACATGTACCAGTATTCAATGCAGAGAAGTGCAAGAGGGAGAGTCGCTGGCATACAAAATATTGATCCTATAGTAGCATTGCAGGCTCAAGTCGAGTCACTAACCAACCAGTTGTCAAAATTGCATAAACCCTCTTTGGTTGCTCAGATTTGTGACATGTGTGGAGCAGGACATCCCAGCCAAGAATGCCAAGCAGGTAATGTTCAAGCTGTAAATTCTTTTGACCATGCTAATTATGTTTCAAACTTTTGCAGGTCTAATGATCCATACAGCAACACTTACAATCCTGGTTGGAGGAATCACCCAAATTTCTCATGGTCAAACAACAACCTGCAACCAAACACTCAACAACCCATTGCTCAAACAAGACCACCACCTGGATTCCAAAAAGTAGCACGAGAACCAGAGCAAAAATCCAATCTTGAGGACATGATTTTGAAGATTCTAGCAAATCAAGAGAAAGGAGAAGCTCGGACTGAAGCCAGGCTTCAAAATCAAGAGGCATCAATCAGAAATCTGGAAATACAAATGGGACAGCTGGCAAACGCCATCTAAGGTAGGAATCAAAGAACTTTACCTAGTAATTCTGAAACTAACCCAAGGGAGCAGATTAAAGCCATCACCTTGTGAAGTGGGACGATTTTAGAAGAGCAGCAGCATACCCAAGTGGAGGAGGACACAACAAATCAGCAGCAGGACAAGGAAAGAGAAGAACTCAATCAGGAGAGGGAGGTAAGTAATCAACAAAAGCAAAAAGGGAAGGTTTCTAAAAATCTCTCTGATGATGACATAAATGTGGATACATTACCATATCCAGCAAGAGCTAAAAAGGATAAGTTGGAGGACAAATTTTCAAAGTTTATTGATATCTTTAAGAAACTAGAAATTAACATTCCTCTTGTAGAAGCTCAAATACAGATGCCTCAATATGCAAAATTCCTTAAAGAGGTGCTTTCAGGAAAAAGAAAGATTGAAGAACAAGGAACAATATGCAAAAATTTGTAGTGCCATATTAAAAAATCGGTTGCCTACCAAGATTAAAGATCCAGGGAGTTTCACAATACCTTGTGAATTTGGAAATTTTAAGTTTAACAAAGTGCTATGTGACTTACGAGCAAGCATAAATCTGATGCCTTTATCCATTTGTAGGAAATTGAATCTTGGAGAGCTTAAAGAGACAAATATCATGCTCCAATTTGCTGATACATCAACCAAAAACCCTAATGGACTGATTGAGGACGTGCTGGTCAGAATTGGGAAATTCATCTACCCATGCGATTTTGTGGTGCTGGACATGGAGGTGGATTAGGAATTACCACTGATTCTTGGGAGACCATTCTTAGCCACTGCAACTGCACTAATTGCTGTCAAACAGGGAAAATTAACTCTTAGATTAAATGATGAAGAAATTGTGTTTGACATTAAACAAGCTATTAAAAACCCTTCAAATTCTTGTGATGATACATGTTATTTTATTGATGTGATTGATGTATGTGCAGAACATGTTCAGCAAGAAGTCATGATGAAGGACAACTTGGAAAGGTGTTTGGTTCAATCATGCAACAAGGAAGATGATGATCCCCTCATGCAGCAAGAAGTGGAGAAATTAGAGGCTAAAGGAAACATAGAAGAAGACAAAGGAGCAGAAATCAAAGACCCATCTCAACTTGAACTCAAACCTTTGCCTAGTTCTTTGAAATACATTTTTCTTGAAGATATGCAAAACCAGTAATCATCTCTTCTTGTTTGAATATCAGGGAGGAAAAGCTCTTAATCAAGGTGCTGGGCAAGCATAAGAAGGAAATTGGGTGGACAATCTCAGATATCAAAAGAATCAACCCAACCACATGCATGCACAAAATTTTGAAGGAGGACTCCTTCAAACCAACAATTTAACCTCAAAGAAGGCTCAGTTCAACCTCAAAGAAGGCTAAATCCAACCTTGCAAGAAGTGGTCAAAAAGGAAGTGGTAAATTTGCTGGATGTAGGTATTATTTATCCAATTTCTGATAGCAAGTGGGTTAGTCCTGTCCAGGTAGTGCCTAAAAGGGGTGGAATAACAGTCATAAAAAATGCAGATGATGAGTTAATACCCACTAGGATGGTGACTGGATGGAGAGTCTGTATTGACTACAGAAAATTAAATTTAGCAACTAGAAAGGACCATTTCCCTTTACCCTTCATTGACCAAATGCTTGAAAGATTGGCAGGTAACAAATTTTATTGCTTTCTTGATGGCTATTACAAGTATTTTCAAATTCCCATTACTCCGGAGGACCAAGAGAAAACCACTTTTACCTGCGCATATGGGACTTTTGCATATAGGAGAATGACCTTTGGCTTATGTAATGCACCAGCCACTTTTCAGCGATGCATGATTCCTATTTTTCATGATTTTATTGAAAACTTTATGGAAATTTTCATGGATGATTTCACTCTATATGGACTGACTTTTGAATCATGTTTAAAAAATTTAGATTTGGTCCTAGCAAGATGTGAAGAGAGCAATCTGGTTCTGAATTGGGAAAAGTGCCATTTTATGGTGACGGAAGGCATTGTGTTGGGTCACAAAATATCAGAAAAAGGTATTGAGGTTGATAGGGCAAAGATAGAGGTGATTGAAAAATTACCTCTACCTACAAACATTAAGGGCATAAGGAGTTTCCTAGGACATGCAGGTTTTTATAGGAGGTTTATCAAAGGCTTTTCAAAAATTGCAAAACCATTATCAAATCTGCTCATGAAAGATGTGAAATTTAATTTTGATGATGACTGTTTGCATGCATTTAAACTCCAAAAAGAAAGACTGATTTCACTACCCATTGTAGTTGCTCTGGATTGGACCATACCCTTTGAATTGATGTGTGATGCTAGTGATTATGCTGTAGGGGTTGTGCTTGGGCATAAGAAAAGCAAAAAATTTTCACACCACCTATTATGCTAGCCACACACTCACCAGTCCACAATTGAATTACACCACTACAGAAAAAGAGCTATTGGCTGTAGTGTATGCTTTCAAAAAATTTAGATCATATTTAATAGGTTCAAAAGTTGTTGTGTATATTGACCATGCAGCTCTTAGACATCTCTTTGCAAAGAAGGACTCCAGGCCTAGACTGATCAGGTGGATCCCTCTCCTTCAAGAATTTCACATTGAGATCAAGGATAAAAAGGGGGCTGAGAATGTGGTGGTAGATCACTTATCCAGGCTTGAGACTGAGGAAGTAGAGAAAAGGAGGATTTCTGAACTCTTCCCTGAAGAAATTATATGCCAGATAAATAAACTATCATTCCAAACACCTTGGTTTACTGATTTTGCAAATTTTCTTGCAGGTGGGTGGATTCCAAAGGATCTAAGCTAGCAGCAAAGAAAGAAGTTCTTTTCTGATGTGAAACACTATTTTTGGGAAGATCCTTACCTCTAAAAAATTTGTCCTGATCAAGTGATAAGAAGATGTGTCCAGGAAATAGAGTTCGAATCAATTCTGAAGCACTGCCATGATGGAGAAGCAGGAGGCCATTTCAGCTCAAATCGAACAGCAGCAAAGGTGATGCAATCAGGTTTCTATTGGCCTACACTCTATCAAGATGCAAAGAGGTATGTATCCACTTGTGATAGATGTCAAAGGACAGGTAATGTATCTCGAAAAGATGAAATGCCTCTCACTAATATATTGGTATGCGAATTATTTGATGTGCGGGTATTGATTTTATGGGTCCTTTTCCAATGTCATTTGGTTTTGGATACATATTGGTGGCTGTTGAATATGTTTCTAAATGGGTTGAAGTCATACCTACTAGGACCAATGATGCAAGGGTGGTGTTAGAATTCTTATGGAAAAATATTTTCACCAAAATCGGTGCACCTAGAGCTATAATCAGTGATGGTGGGAAGCACTTTTGCAATACCCAATTTTCTACTTTACTTAAAAAGTTTGGGGTGAGGCATAAAGTAGCTACACCTTACCATGCTCAAACAAGTGGGCAGGTTGAAGTATCAAACCGAAAGCTAAAAAGAATCCTTGAGAAAACTGTTAGTCTATCACGAAAGGATTGGGCTATTAAGTTAGATGATGCTCTTTGGGCATATAGGACAGCTTATAAAACCCCCATTGGCACCACACCATTTAGATTGTTATATGGGAAAGCATGTCACCTACCTGTGGAATTGGAACATAGAGCATATTGGGCTACTAAATTTTTAAATTTTGATGTGCAAAAGGCAGGAGAGAAGAGATTGTTGGATATGAATGAGCTAGATGAACTGAGGTACTGAGCTTATGAAAATGCTAAGCTCTACAAGCTGAAAATAAAAAAGTGGCATGACAACAACATTAGGAAGAAAAACTTTGAGGTAGGCCAGAAAGTACTTCTGTACAATTCAAGATTAAAACTCTTTCCTGGGAAATTGAAATCTAGATGGCAAGGACCCTATGAAGTTGTTGGGGTATCAAACTTTGGGGCAATTGAGATTAAACACCTAAAAGATGGAGAAAAATTCAAGGTGAATGGGCATAGGCTGAAACTCTACAAAGAGAGGTTTCTAGCAGAAACCTCTATTGTACATCTTATAAATTAAGCTCATAAAGATATCTGGTAGTGTAGGAATAGGAGTAGGACTTGGAGTGTGAACTGATTTGACTATTGTTCTTTTCAAAATTTTAAGGATTTGTTTGAATTTGTTGGAGATTTTGAATTGTTTTCACTATTTTTACTTGACCTAGGATAGGATAGTGTTAGATTAAAAGTTATAGCTTTCAGAAAAAAAGAAAACCACCAAAAAATAAAAAAATTTCATAAACAGGAACTGGCGCGACCGTGCCAAAATTCTGCTCGACCGCGCCAGATCGCGAAACCCAGAACAGTAAGTTCTGAACCGGCACGGTCATTGGGGTCGATGCTCCGGTTTGACTCATACGGGGCGAACTTTAGGAGGCTTAAAACCTCGTTCCAGGAGCTTTTCAACTCAAACCAGTGCGAGAACCCTAGAGCCTCATCTTCAACCTCTCCAAATCACCGTCCACCAGAGAAACGTCACGCCGGAAACCTCGCCGAGAACAGCTCGGAATTCGGCGCAGAACAGTGTTCAAGCAGAAAAATAGTTCGGCGTATGCATTTTTCAGGTCGAGTTTGCAAAAATTTGGAATCAAGCTCCAGAAACAAAAGGTACGACCACACAGAGGGTACTTCCTAGTTTAATTTGGTTCAGGTTTGGGGTATTTCCATTGAGGAACAAGGGAGAACGAAGCTCTCAAAGTTGGGGGTTTATTCTCAGTTTTTGCAAATTTCTGGGCAGAAAAATGGTGTTTTTCTTGCCTCCTCTGGGGCCGTTTATAGAATTACCTGGGATTTTTTTTGGAAAACGGATTTTAGAGCGTAAAAGTACACACTTAGAGCTTTCCAACGCCCCACTTTGCAGCCCAAACCGACCTTAGACCAGAGAGAACCGAGTCCCTCAAATAGGCCAAAAAGCAACTTTTTGCACTGAAATGGCAAACCAAAAATTTTACCAGAGATCAAAAGAAAAAGTGGCAAGAACGTGGGATAAAGAGAGGTTTGTCACAGAAGATGGACACAAGAGGTTCAATGACATACTATCCAAATGCAATGTCCACATGACAAGGGGTTTTATTATGGATGAGCTCATAAAGGAACGATATGGAGCCATGATAGAAGCAAGGGAGTGGACCCAATGGGTAGTAGCTCCTACACAAGCTAACATCTCACTGGTCCAAGAATTTTATGCCAATTTGCCAGACCAAAGAACTTGTCAATTCTTCGTCCGAGGAAAATGGATCCAGTTATATCCCCATGATATCAACAATTACTTGCACATTCCTGATACCCCCACCCAACCACTGGATACTTTAAGTGAAACGGCTAGTGCAACAGAGATTGCAGAGAGGTTATGCCCAAGGGGAGCAAAGTGGGAGACCAGAAGAGGAAGATTGTTGCATTTTCAGAGACAGGACATGCATGTAGATGCTAAGGTATGGTCGATGTTTCTGTTTACAAAATTGACCCCCACCTCCCACTTTACTGAAATCACACCAGAAAGAGCCTATTTCCTCCATGCTTTACTTGTAGGCATTCCCATCAATGTGGGAGACATAATTCATAGCCAAATCTTGGATATGGCCCATCACAAAAGAGGAAGACTCCCTTTTCCTTCCCTCATCACCACTATTTGTTTGGCAAATGGGATTGCACTGAGCTCCACAGAGCCAATGGAAAAAGTTCCCTGAGGCATTTCAGCTAGCTCAGTAAAGTAAATCATGAGAGACCACCCACCAACCAGATCAGCAGCAAGTTCTAACACATCCAAGGAGATGGACATGGCTGCTCTCCATGAGAGGATGAGTGTGTTGGAAAAGAAGATGGGAAATTTGGCTACATACAACAAGAAGATGTGGACATTGTGGGCTAAACAGGAAGGAATACCAGAGGATCAGCTGCCCACTGGAGATACCTCTGAAGAAGAAGAAGGTGAAGAGGAAGAAGAAGAAGATGAAGAAGACGAAGAATAGATGTCCTTTTTTTTAGCTTTTGCTAAGATCTTTTGACTCGTTCTCTTTATCTTGTGTGTGAGCTTATTTTTTGTGTGTGATTATGTCTGCGAGTGTGCTAAATGAGATTTCATTAATATGTACTCAATCTCCACTCATATTAATGAAATTATGTTTTTACTCTCAATAATTTGTCTCAAAGCATGAACTTTTTCATTCTTCCAATGAAAATATATGAAAATCACTCCAAAGCATGCCTCTCTCACATATCTAATTGTCCAAACTGGAAATATTGAGAATTGCATTCAGAATCTGATAATTTAAAGGAATTACTTGGCGCGACCGCCCCAAATTCTGGCACGGCCGCGCCACTTGGTTTACGAAATTTGGCCACTATAGAGCTGAGGCAAAAGAACCTCCACTGTAGGTATTCTTCTTAAGACACATTTTATGCTTGAGAGACACTTCTAGTCAATTTTCATTTTTAATAGTTGAAAATCATGCAAATTTTTATTACTAACCCATGAGAGCAGAATGCAAAAGCCACTAATGGAGATCCATCCAACCTCAATCCACCCAGAAAGTCAGGGAAGTATCTCTATCACCCCTATGTTTATTGCTGCTTTGAGGACAAAGCATGTTTTAAGTCTGGGGTGGGATACTCTTCATACAAATTTTAAGGGGATTTGAACAATTTTAAGTTTGGGGTGGGATACTTTTATGCATGGATCTGAAAGCACAGTTTTTTCCAAACTTTACCAGAAAATCCAATAGAGACTTTGAAAAATACCAGTGAGAACCCCTGATCAAATGAATAACATGATTCACTTTCTGGAGAAATATATTAGTTCAGATGCTTAGTCTTGAATGGATGGGAATTTTTCTTTAAACCCAGTTTTCAAAAACAAAGTACAAGTGAGCAAGTCGATTTCAATCACTAGAACCAACCTGAGGAAAACTTGAGGCGAAACAGAGAAAGGTTTTCAAAGTTCTGAGGTGATTTAGGCTCCTGTTTAAAAATCGTTTGAGCCTTTTTCAAAGCCACCCATTGTAATGCACAAGTTGCATCACCTTTTGTCAAACCTCTTGGGCCGAAAAGATCCCTGTTTTGTTTCAATGTCCCATGCTACATGAACCAGCCTTAGTGATAATTAAACTTGTTTCTTACTGACCCTTGATTCTCCAAATTATTGAAGTGTTCTATTTGAATGAGGATGGATAAGGATTTTGAAGTTATAAGGAGGGATGGATGAAGGGTATAGAAATATTTCACTCTAAAGGGGGAGAAGGAGCAAGAGAAGAAAAGAAAGAAAAAAATTCTGGGCTGAGTAGAAGAAATGCCACCTTTTGTGTGCACCGAGACTCGGGCCTCAGCATGCTTAGGGTCTCTGAGTCAACCGGCAAGGTAAGCTGGACTCCAAACAAAGCCAAGAAAAAGAAAGAAAAAGTTGTGGGTCAGTTAAGGGAAAGGCCACCTCGTGTGTGCACCGGGTCTCGGGCCTCAGCAAGCTAAGGGACTCTGAGTCAACCGACGAGGTAAGCTAGACTCTGAACAAAACCCAAAGAAAAAGATACAAGGGAAGAAGAAAAAAAAATAAATAAATAGGAAAAAAAAAATGAGGGATCAATGTAAAAGAATAAGTTTGGGGTGGAAGAGCTTGGAGGAAAAGTCATAAATCCAATTCATGCTTAGGAAAATGGAAAATGGATATGAGGAGGACAATAAAACCCAAAAGAAAACCAAAAATCTTCATCATACCCATTACCCATGCCTCATTACAACCCATTAAGACCTATTGATCAGAATTGAGAATTCCTTCAGGTTAGTGGAGAGTGGACTGATGGTTAGCTTATGGAGATGAATTGAGACTTCTCACTTGTATGGGCATGTTCATCTTTCAAAAATTTGAAGAAAATTCAAAATCTGTTTTGACTAAGCAAGAAGAACCATCATTAGGAAAGAAGTGAATCATCTATTTTGAAACTTTAGTAGAAAGGATCACTGAACTTTTCTTTAGTCTTTACAGATATTTCTGGTATTTATTTCAGAGTTTGCTCGAGGACGAGCAAAGGTTTAAGTTTGGGGTTGTGATATGTGTCCAAAAGACACTTATTTATGCATGATTTAATGAGCATAAACTTCCATTTTGATTTAATTATTAGATTGAAAATTAATTATATAACTCAAATTCATGTTTTGTGTCTCAGGTGCCTGATAGAAGAAGAAAATCTGAATTCTGAGGAAAAATGAAGAAAGAAGGAGCAAAATCAAGCAAAAAAGGGAATGGTGCGACCGCGCTGATTCTGGCGCGACCGCGCCGGGTAAATGTTCAAAAATTCAAATAATTCCAAGAAATTCCAAACGGCTAGTGAGGCTGAAAGGAGGACAGTTCGTGAATGTGAAATTGCGGCACCACACCCTACGAGGGCGCTACCGCGCCATGAAGATGGCGCTACCAGTGGTGCTACCGCACCGCATTGTTTCCTTACTAAGATGCCATGTTCTATTTTGGGAAGTCGGCAAAGCATCTATGGAGTGGCGCGACCCCGCCAGTTATACGGCATAAAGTGGCGTGACCGCGCCATGAAAAAACATTCCTCATATAGAACCCGTAGGCCGTGCTCCAGACTTAAAAAAAATTTCTGCTCCAGTAGCACGACCGCGCCAAAACAAAGAACAATTCGGCGCGACCGCGCCGCTGACTCAGCTTCGTGACTTCCAAAAATCTCGGGATTCTGACTACCAATCAAGCCCAGACTTGGAAGAATAAGTCCTAATTGGCTAAGGAAGGTATCCAAGAAGATTTTATGATACATTTCCAGAGTCTAGGTG
Source organism: Aristolochia fimbriata (assembly GCA_019845555.1). Classification (NCBI taxonomy): domain Eukaryota; kingdom Viridiplantae; phylum Streptophyta; class Magnoliopsida; order Piperales; family Aristolochiaceae; genus Aristolochia; species Aristolochia fimbriata. The sequence continues at coordinate 25,861,211 of CM034079.1, forward strand.
CATTGAAGTCCAAGACAAAGAAGGAAACTGCTGCCATATAAGGAAAGTACAAGTCCGAGATTGAAGATGCTATATCTGGAGATCCCGACTTCCAATTGGATCTAAATTTAGACCACAACTTCCTAAGAGGATTTAGAATCATGACACAGAAAATCGGGCCAATCCAAGTTGGGTTTGAGGAGTTTTTTATTTTCAAAGTGGTGGACCCAATGCTAGAATTGGCAGCAGAAGCAGTTCAACTTCTCAAGGAGATATCTCAAGTTTCCAAACTCAGAATGACTTCAAATTTCGTTCACAAGTCAAAGACTATGTAAGGAAGGTTCGGATGTAATTTCAGAAAATTCTGAGGTTAGGAAGTCAAAATTCATACCCCTGGACAGAGGCTAAAATTACAAGTTCTGGACAGAACTTCAAGTATAAATAGGCATCCGAGGCAGAGCATAAAGGAGCCAATTTTTCCAGAGTTCAAACTCTTGTTTTTAGTTTAATTTGGTTTTCTTTTAGTTAGTGTGGAGTTGAGAGAGAGAGCAAAAGAACAAGGGGGTTTTCTCTACTTAATTTTCTTCTTGTTTTCATGGCTGTAATTAATTCCTCCTTGTGTTTTTGTTTTATTAGCATGGAGTAGTCTCTCTTTGTTGGGGAAGTCATGAAATCCTAGTTGTTTATGTTTAAGTTCTGAAATTCTATAGCAATAAAGTACTCTACTTTTTTTTTAGAATCTATATTCATTGCTTATTGCTAATTTAAATTGATTTCTGAAGTTTTATGAGGTGCAGATTGAGAAGTTAAATTTCAGTAAAGATCTGGGTTAGTTATATAATTTCTTGTTTTCTAAAACAAATCGCTTTTAAACTAGATTGTTTCGGTTTCGAACAAGACTAGTGGAAGGTGATGTGACTTATTAAACTCTTGTTTTGAATAAGAGAGAGTAAATCTTTAGGGTTTTATATTTATGCACTAAGGAGTTGAATGTTCCGGTTGAGAAGGAGTTCAAAGACTAAGTGAAAATTATTTCCTTTATATGGGTAATAGGGTTTTCAAAAGCTAAGTCAAGGTGAGGGTACTTGAGCTATAAAATCAGAACATTGCATGTCAACAACTAGGAGGGATTGACTATCTTCCCCAACATCTAATCTTCAAAAGTTTTTCCATAAAGTTTAAATTCTGATTTCTTTTTCAGTTTTCAAAACCAAAAACCAAATTTTTTTCACCTCAATGAGTAGGAAAACTTTTGCTTAGATTAGGCTCTCATCAAGGTCCTTGTGGAATCGATATCTGGACTCTCAAAGTCTATATTACTTGTTGACCTAGTGCACTTGCTAGACACCCAACAGTCACTCTTGCTCTATGGCTGAATTCTCCACCTTTCTTCCTCAAAGTGGCCAGAGGTCGTGTAAGACTCCCTCTAGACCCTCTCCTCTCTCTAACCTAATGAAAAAATAGAAACTTGAACTCAAAACTGAATGATAAAACTAAAAGTGAATGCCTTGTATTCTGCCTCGAACCCCTATATTTACTTGTCCTGCTGCCCAGCCCTTGTAAATTTATCTCTGTCTAGGGGTATGAAGTATGTCTTCCCGACCTCAGAATTGGCTAAATTAGACAAGAACCTTCCTTACGTGGTCCATGCCAGGCTTACAAAATTAGAGTCCAATCTGAGTTTGGAAACTCGAGATATGATGTGAAGACGTTGGATTGCTTCTGCTTCCAATTTCTGCACTGCGTCCACCACTTTGAAAGTATAAAACTTGAGAAACCCGACTTGGATTGGCCTGAATTTTCGTGATATCATCCTCAATATCCTCAGGAATCTTCAGTCCACATTTGGCTTCAATTGGGAATCAGGAACTCCAGACATGCACTTCATAAAATTTGGATTTATCTTCTTCTTTAGGCAGCACTTTCCTTCTTTGAATTGATCTTCACTTCTTGGTCATTCAAAAAACTTAGAACTTGAGTAAATTTCCTTAAAATCTTCGTGGATACCTTCCTTAGACACTTAGGTCTTCTTTTTCCAAGTTTGGGCTTGATTGGTTTTCAGGATCCGGAGATTTTTGCGGAAGAGCGTTGCTGAGTCATCAGCGCGACCACGCCGTTGTTATGCCCGATTCTGGCGTGATCGCGCCACTGGAGTAGAGTTCTTTCTAAGTCTGGAAATGGCCATCGAACCGGAGCCGAGTTAGGAGATCTCTTGGCGCGGTAGCACCATATTTTGCTATAGTAGTGGCGCGGCAGCACCACTCCTTAGACTTTTCTTTGGTCCCCTGAACGACTTCTCTTTTCATCTTCAGCAGCTCCTTGGCGTGGTAGCGCCCTCCGATGGCGCGGTCGCTCCATTTCACTTTACGCAACCATTGGCTTTCATGTCCATTGAGTCGTTGGTCATTTTGCTCAATTATTTTGAATTTTTGAATATTTTTCCTGCGCGGTGGTGCCGATTCTGATGCGGACGCGCCATCCTTCTTTTTGTCTTCTTTTGCTCATTTTTCCTTCGTTTTTGCTCCAAATCCAGGTTTTCTTCTTCCACTGGGTACCTGAGGCACAAAACATGAAATTGAGTCATATGAGTTGCTTTTATACTTAGAATTGATTTGGCATTAGATTTTTTACTCAATTTTCATGCCTACAGATAGTGTCTTTTAGACACTTATCACAACCCCAAACTTAAACCTTTGCTCGTCCTCGAGCAAAATCTGAAATAAAACACCAGATAAATCTATGGAGATTAAGAAATGATCAATGGCACTCCCCTCGCAAGTTTCAAAATGGATGATTTACTCCTTTCCTTATGATGGTTCTCCTTGCTTAGTCAAAACATAATTCAAATTTTTCTTTAATTTTTCTAAGATCCTTATTCACATACAAGTGAGAAGTGTCAGTTAACTCCAGAAGCCAACCCTCAGTCCACTCTCCACTAACCTGACGGAATCCATAATCTTGATCAATAGGTCTTTTCTAGGTTGTAATGGGCCATGGGTAATGGGTATGATCAAATTGTAAGCTTATCTTTTGGGTTTTACCCTCCTCCTCATATCCTTGTTCCATCTTCCTGAGCATGAGTAAATTCCAATGATCTTTCTCCATGTTTTTCCACCCCAAACTTATTTTCTTCCATTGATCCCATATTCTATTCTTCTTCCTTTCCTTCACATGTATTAGACCCAGTGCACATTGTTGGGTGTCTAGCAAGTGCACTAGGTCAGCAAGTAATATAGACTCGAGAGTCCAGATATCGATCCCACAGAGACCTTGATGAGAACTCAGTTTAAGCAAAGATTTTTCTACTGATTGAGGAAAAGTATTTTTGGTTTTGAGAACTGGGTAAACAAAGCATAATTAAACAACCAGAAAAAAACCTTTTGGAGATGAGATGTTGGGGAAGAATGTCAATCCCTCCTAGTTGTCAATATGCAGAATTCTGATTTTATATCTCAAGTATCCTTACCTTGACTTAGCTTTTGAAAACCTGGTTACCCATATACAGGAAATAACTTTCTCCTAATCTCTGAACTCCATCACAATCCGAAACATTTAGATCCTAGGTGCATAAATATAAAAGCTTGAAGATCAACTTTTATTCAGAACAAAAGTGTTTAAAGAGTCAAATTGCTTTCCAGTAGTCTCCATCACAATTCGGAAACAACTACTGAGAAACACAAGTTAACTTTCACTCATTCCTTGAACTCCATCACAATCTGGAAACATTCAAATCCTAAGTTTATAAATATCAACTCTCTCAATCAGAACAAGGGTTATAAAAAGTCACATCACTTTTCCACTAGTCTCCATCACAATCCGGAAACAACTAGTTTGAAAAACGAGTTGTTTTAGAAAACAATGAATCATATGACTAACCCAAATCTCCACTGAACCTTAACTTCTCTATTCGAACCTCATTAAGCTTCAAATATCAATTCAGATTAGAAACAAGTAGTAAACACAATTTCCAAACAAAAGCAAGATACTTTATTGTTGTAGAATTCAGAATTCAAACATATAACAAACTAGGAGTTCAAGACTTCCCCAACAAAGAGAGACTACTCTATGCTTATAAAACAAACACCAAAAGAGGAATTAATTACAGCCATGAAAACAAGAAGAAAACAAAGTACAGAAAACCCCCTGTTGAGGACTGCCCTTCGCTTCAACTCCTCCTTGACTGAAATCTCTTCCTTCTCTCTCTCTCTCTCTCTCTCAACTCCAAACTAACTAAAAACAATAAAAACCTAAACTACTGTATTGACAACTCGAAACTGGATGAAAACTCGATAAAAAACTCGATGCAAAACTAGATCCCCTGTGCTTTGACTCGGACCTCCTTTTATACCTGAAATCTGCTAAGAACTTGTGATTTTAGCCTCTGTCCAGGGGCATGAATTGTGACGTCCCAACCTCAGAATTGGTTGAAATTACATCCGAACCTTCCTTACATAGTCCTTGACCTGTGTACGAAATTAGAAGTCATTCTGAGTTGGGAAACTTGCGATATCTCCTTGAGAAGTTGAACTGGTTCTGCTGCCAATTCCAGCACTGGGTCCACCACTTTGAAAATATTAAACACCACAACCCCGACTTGGATTGACCTGATTTTCTGTTTCATGTCTCAATCCTCTCAGGAATCTGTGGTCCAAATTTGGATCCAATTGGAAGTCGGAATCTCCAGATATCGCCTCTTCAATCTCGGACTTGTACTTTCTTTTTATGGCAGCAGTTTCCTTCTTTGTCTTTGACTTCTCTTCTTGACCATTCAATGCACCTAGACTCTGGAAATATATCATAAAATCTTCGTGGATACCTTCCTTAGCCAATTAGGACTTCTTCTTCCAAATCTGGGCTTGATTCGTAGTCAGAATCCCGAGATTTTTGTAAGTCACGAAGCAGAGTCAGCGGTGCGGTGGCACCGAATTGTTCATTGTTTTGGAGCGGTCGCGCCACCGGAGCAAAAATTTTGTCTAAGTCTGGACCACGGACTTTGGGTCTTAAATGAGGAAGGATTCTTCATGGCGCGGTCGTGCCACTTTATGCTACAGAACTGGCGCGGTCGCGCCTCTCCTTAGACTCTTTGCCGACTTCCCGAATTAGAACTTGGCATCATTGTACGGAAACAGTGAGGCGCGGTAGCGCCACAGGGAGCGCCATCATCATGGCGTGGTAGTGCCATCATCGCGCCATTTCAAATTCATGAAGTGTCCTCTTTTCAGCTCTACTAGCCGTTGAGAATTTTTTGGATTTATTTGAATTTTTGAACATTCTTCCAGCGCGGTCGCGCCATTCCCCTTTTTGTTTGATTTTGCTCCTTTTTCCTTCATTTTTCATCAGAATTTAGAGTTTATTCTTTTACAAGGTACCTGAGACACAAAACACGTATTTGAGTTATATTTGTCACTTTCATGCTCATAATCAAATCAAATTAGGAATTTATGCTCATTAAATCATGCATAAATAACTGTCTTTTGGACACTTATCACAACCCCAAACTTAAACCTTTGCTCGTCCTCGAGCAAAACTCTGGATTAAATACCAGATAGATCTGTAAAGACTTAAGAAAAGTTCAGTGATCCTCCCTTCTAAAGTTTCAAAATAGATGATTCACTACTTTCCTAATGATGGTTCTTCATGCTTAGTCAAAACAGATTTCAAATTTTCTTCAAAATTTTCCAAAGATGTACATTTTCATACAAGTGATAAGTCTGAATTCAACTCCATAGGCCAACCCTCAGTCCACTCCCCATTAACTAGAAGGAATTCTCAATTCTAATCAATAGGTCTTTATGGGTTGCAATGAGGCAGGGGTAATCAGAATGATAAAATTTTTAGTTATTTCTTTTTGGGTTTTATTCTCCTCCCCATATCCATTTTCCATTTTCCTGAGCATGAATTGGATTTGTGACTTTTCCTATAAGCTCTTCCACCCCAAACTCATTCTTTTCCATTGATCCCTCATTTTTTCCTTTTCACACTTTTTTTTTCTCTTTCCCATGTATCTTTTTTTTTGGGTTTTGAAAAAACGTCCTGATGATATTGGTTAGAATAAATTAACGTGTTAGAACTCCACGTGAAACACAAACCAACGCAAACACAAGCAAGTTGTTATCGCAGTTCGGAACAACTGTTCCTAATCTGTGGGGCATTCTTGCCCGGGATAGTAACAATCCACTAGTGATAACTGGTTACAAGTCTTTCACAAAGACAATACAGTTTTGGTTCACCTTCTCAACAGAATCGTGGATTACCTTCTACACCTGACCCACTAAGTGTAAGTGGTCACGTTACTATCCCACTGAGGCTCCCCCTCAGTTCGAGCTTTCCAGCGTGGAAGGCTCAGTCTGTCTCAAGCACAGACTTCAGCAATGGTGTTCCAACAGCGGGTGGAACTCCGTCTTCATCTCTTCGACTGCTTCTCAGAAAGCTGATTGATGAAGAACCAATACGCTCAGAATACACGAACTTCTCTTGAATACTCGGAATAGATCTCTCAGAAGTTGTGTTCAACATTCAGGCCTTCATGCCCATATGTACTCGTACGTGTCCATTTATGGCATCTCCTCTAATCATGACTTAATTGACAGTCCATGATTTAGTCAACCTTCCTTCCTCTCGTGGTCCTCTTCTCCATCTATTCAATCTCCCTTGATTTAGTTAGATTCCCATATTCCTGTTAACATTCCTTCCTTGTGCGAATCGTTTATCTTTGACCTTCTGAAAATAGATAGCCTTTCATGACCTTGCTTCTTTATATGTCTGTCACCTTATTTACAGGGACGGCAATCTCTTCACGTGTCAGTCTTCTCACATGTACATATAATGTATATACATCACACCATGGTCTCCAATTATGCTCCACGTGTGTACATGTGGTACACTCCCAATGCCTTGAATTTCTTATGCTTTACTATGTCCAACAGATAGTCTATCATAGTCAGCTCGTAATGTCTGGGCATTAACAATCTCCCCCTTTGACTTTCTTTGACAAAATACCCTTGAAGCATGGACTGTTGTATTTCTGCTCAGAAATGCTTTTTGGAGACAAACATGTAACCGACCCACAAAATCACGAACGAACATCATAAGATCCTCATCAAAAGATCATCAAAATACACTTTCTCCCCCTATTTTGACAAGGGAAGTCAAAGAGGAACCAACCCCACCATACTATTCTGCAGTATCATCGGAGGCATCATCATCTGACTCGACAGAGGGCACTGGCTCATCAGCAACAAGAGCTTGGAGTTGACGACGTTCATTCTGATGAATAGCGAGCAACTTCTGCAGCATAGGTATTTCAGAATTGAGCACATGCAGCCATTTTTGATAATACTGTTGCTGGCGCTTGGAGTAGGGTTCAAAAAAAGGTGGTAGAGTGATATCCTGAGTGTCTGTGTCATCTTCACATTGTCTAGTCTGTATAGAGGCTTTCCTTGTACTGATCTTCAGAGGAACAGACCGAAAACACAACGGACCCAGGGGCAGTTGAAACTCCTTTTTAGACACCAGAATAGAATAAATGGTACTTGGAAACATCATGCTTGCATAGTGCTTTGGGTTCTCATCAAAATTTATAACTTGATCAAAAATAATCTGCCCAAGGTTAATAAGAATAGACTTACCCACACGATACAGAAAACGTGCAAGTGCTTCGTTCACCGTGGTGTAATGACCGGTGGGCATGCAGTGAGAGATGGCAGCCTTGTGAAGACCGTAGTACTTTGTGGTCAGAGCCGAGGTAGGAAAGGTACGATGTGAAACCCACCGTTTCTTGTATCCACCAGTAAGTTCAGAAATAATCTCATCCAAACTTGCATCAACAGGTATTTCATCTTCTGAAGGGAAACCAACAAACATAGACAAAATCGGAGGTGAAAACTCATAGGAGTGACCCCGAAGCCATACCTTATGAAATCCGGGAGATGCAGGATCAGCTATATCCTTCTTCAGATTTGAATAAAATTCACATATGATTACCGGATTAAATTTTGCAGTAAACAATGCGGAATGTCGGAGATGTGTCTGACTTAAAACTGGAAGAAGATCTGCTTTCTCGTACTCTGCCTCACATATATCCGAGAGATGCAGGATCTGTGTTTTTGGACACTTATCACAACCCCAAACTTAAACCTTTGCTCGTCCTTGAGCAAAACTCAGGATTAAATACCAGATAGATCTGTAAAGACTTAAGAAAAGTTCAGTGATCCTCCCTTCTAAAGTTTCAAAATAGATGATTCACTACTTTCCTAATGATGGTTCTTCTTGCTTAGTCAAAACAGATTTCAAATTTTCTTCAAAATTTTCCAAAGATTAACATTTTCATACAAGTGATAAGTCTCAATTCAACTCCATAGGCCAACCCTCAGTCCACTCCCCACTAACCAGAAGGAATTCTCAATTCTAATCAATAGGTCTTTGTGGGTTGCAATGAGGCAGGGGTAATCAGTATGATAAAATTTTTAGTTATTTCTTTTTGGGTTTTATTCTCTTCCTCATATCCATTTTCCATTTTCCTGAGCATGAATTGGATTTGTGACTTTCCTATAAGCTCTTCCACCCCAAACTTATTCTTTTCCATTGATCCCTCATTTTTTCCTTTTCACACTTTTTTTTTTCTCTTTCCCAAGTATCTTTTTTTTTGGGTTTTGAAAAAACGTACTGATGATATTGGTTAGAATAAATTAACGAGTGTTAGAACTCCGCGTGAAACACTACGTCAAACACCTCGTGAAACAAAAACCAACGCAAACACAAGCAAGTTGTTATCGCAGTTCGGAACAACTGTTCCTAATCTGTGGGGCATTCTTGCCCGGGATAGTAACAATCCACTAGTGATAAATGGTTACAAGTCTTTCACAAAGACAATACAGTTTTGGTTCACCTTCTCAACAGAATCATGGATTACCTTCTACACCTGACCCACTAAGTGTAAGTGGTCACGTTACTATCCCACTGAGGCTCCCCCTCAGTTCGAGCTTTCCAGCGTGGAAGGCTCAATCTGTCTAAAGCACAGACTTCAGCAATGGTGTTCCAATTGCGGGTGGAACTCCGTCTTCATCTCTTCGACTGCTTCTCAGAAAGCTGATTGATGAAGAACCAATACGCTCATAATACACGAACTTCTCTTGAATACTCGGAATAGATCTCTCAGAAGTTGTGTTCAACATTCAGGCCTTCATGCTCATATGTACTCGTCCGTGTCCATTTATGGCATCTCCTCTAATAATGACTTAATTGACAGTCCATGATTTAGTCAACCTTCCTTCCTCTCGTGGTCCTCTTCTCCATCTATTCAATCTCCCTTGATTTAGTTAGATTCCCATATTCCTGTTAACATTCCTTCCTTGTGTGAATCGTTTCTCTTTGACCTTCTGAAAATAGATAGCCTTTCATGACCTTGCTTCTTTATATGTCTGTCAGCTTATTTACAGGGACGGCAATCTCTTCACGTGTCAGTCTTCTCACATGTACATATAATGTATATACATCACACCATGGTCTCCAATTATGCTCCACGTGTGTACATGTGGTACACTCCCAATGCCTTGAATTTCTTATGCTTTACTATGTCCAACAGATAGTCAATCATAGTCAGCTCGTAATGTCTTGGCATTAACAATCTCCCCCTTTGACTTTCTTTGACAAAATACCCTTGAAGCATGGACTGTTGTATTTCTGCTCAGAAATGCTTTTTGGAGACAAACATGTAACCGACCCACAAAATCACGAACTAACATCAAAAGATCCTCATCAAAAGATCATCAAAATACACTTTCTCCCCCTATTTTGACAAGGGAAGTCAAAGAGGAACCAACCCCACCATACTATTCAGCTGTATCATCGGAGGCAACATCATCTGACTCGACAGAGGGCTCTGGCTCATCAGCAACAAGAGCTTGGAGTTGACGACGTTCATGCTGATGAATAGCGAGCAACTTCTGCAGCATAGGTATTTCAGAATTGAGCACATGCAGCCGTTTCTGATAATGCTGTTGCTGGCTCTTGGAGTAGGGTTCAAAAAAAGGTGGCAGAGTGATATCCTGAGAGTCTGTGTCATCTTCACATTGTCTAGTCTGTATAGAGGCTTTCCTTGTACTGATCTTCAGAGGAACAGACCAAAAACACAACGGACCCAGGGGCAGTTCAAACTCCTTTTGAGACACTAGAATAGAATAAATGGTACTTGGAAACATCATGCTTGCATAGTGCTTTGGGTTCTCATCAAAATTTATAACTTGATCAAAAATAATCTGCCCAAGGTTAATAAGAATAGACTTACCCACACGATACAGAAAACGTGCAAGTGCTTCGTTCACCGTGGTGTAATGACCGGCGGGCATCCAGTGAGAGATGGCAGCCTTGTGAAGACCGTAGTACTTTGTGGTCAGAGCCGAGGTAGGAAAGGTACGATGTGAAACCCACTGTTTCTTGTATCCACCAGTAAGTTCAGAAATAATCTCATCCAAACTTGCATCAACAGGTATTTCATCTTCTGAAGGGACACCAACAAACATAGCCAAAATCGGAGGTGAAAACTCATAGGAGTGACCCCGAAGCCATACCTTAAGAAATCCGGGAGATGCAGGATCAGCTATATCCTTCTTCAGATTTGAATAAAATTCACATATGATTACCGGATGAAATTTTGCAGTAAACAATGCGGAATGTCGGAGATGTGTCTGACTTAAAACTGGAAGAAGATCTGCTTTCTCGTACTCTGCCTCACATATAGGTAGTTCAAGAATAAACTTCCGAGTGCTGAAAGCGTTCCACGATTTTCTGGCTTGATTGTCCACTAGAACCGGATCGACATCTGGAAGTAGTACTGGCGTTGCAACTGTGCCAACTGTTTCATCATCTCCCTGAGCTCGTCTTACATTACGCACTTCTTGGACTAGTTCTAAGAATGAAGCAGAGACTGTTTGACGCTTTTTAGAATGCAGACCAGGAGTTTGTGGAAGAGTTGGAACACCTTCTTTGGACATTCTGGGTCCTAATCGTGATGCAATGCCAAGAGAACGAGACTCAAGTTGGACAACTGGCTCAGAAATACGTTTCCGTTTGCTCAAAGAAGTAGGCTTAACTATCTGCTGAGGCTTACGACGAAGCTGTGAGAGAGGAATATCATCAAGATCAGATGAATTTAAGGTTCGTACCTCTTCAGATTCAGTAGAAGATGAAGCCGACATGTTAGTAGGAGAGCAAACTTTTTGTTCATTCTCTGTTGATTTCAACTCTTGCACAAGCACTTTCTGAGACCTTGGGAGTGACTTCTGAACAATGTGTTGCAGAGCATCCTTCAATGTCAGTGAATCTCTCATAGATGATGACGATTTGGCCGAGGATTCTTCAGCAGGTGGAGAACCAGTAGTGGCAGCCTGTGATAATGCTTTAAGTGGAACTTTCTCTGTCTGGGATTCATCACGAACAGAAGGAGGAGACAGAGACGGAGGCGTGATAACCGTGGCTGCGGCTTTTGGTGCTACCTCAATAGAAGGTTCATCATGAACCAGAGGCAACGGCAAAGATGACAAGGAAAGAGTGGAAGCCACTACTTTTTGTGGATCTACGAGTTCTGTCTCAACAACTATTGGTGAAGACGTATTCGTTAGGAAGAAAGAGACTACTCTATCAACAAGAGTTGCTGCTCCCTTATTTTTGCCCGGAGATGATGGTGAGGACTCCATTAGATCAACAATTTCTGGTTCAGTGTGTTTCTAGGGCACAAGGTTAAGCCACGACTCGTGAGCCCAGAAAGGAAGGAAATCAGAGAGGAAAAATTTGATTGAGAAGGAGTTCCAACTTCCTTTAAATAACCACCAAAAGCTGCCGTCGCACGTCAGCTCGTCAGAATTTTTGTACTGTTGCACAACGGTAAAAAAATTTTTACCACATCTCTTCCATATGAGCTTTCACCCGTGAAAACTCCGTCGCCCACAAAAACGAAAAGAACTCCTTATGGAACACTTCAAAAAAATGAAACAAACCGTGACACATATAAACTCACCCATTATTATTATTATTATTATTATTATTTTTTTTTTTTTGGAAATTCCCATGTTTCTGAGATTTACATCTGGCACACCCCAAGAGCTCCCCGGAGGAACTCAAACCTTGTTCGGTCAAGATTTTTGGTGAAAATATTTGCCAATTGATTTGCTGTTCATATGTACTCCGGACTGATGATTTTTTCTGTCACCAGCTCTCTGATAAAGTGGTACCAAATATCAATATGCTTTGTACGTGAGTGCTGGACAGGGTTTTTAGAAATGTCTATGGCACTCGTGTTATCACAAAACACTGTCAATGTATCTTGCTCAAATCCATAATCAGCCAACATTTGTTTCATCCATAGTAATTGAGTACAGCAACTCCCAGCCGCAATGTACTCAGCTTCAGCAGTAGGCAAAGAAAATGAATTTTGCTTTTTACTGTACCATGCCACAACATTTGTTCCTAGATAGAAACAACCACCAGAAGTACTTTTTTGATCATCATAATTCCCAGCCCAATCAGCGTCACTATACCCTGCAAGCGCTACAGTTGAAGAATTTGAGTAGAATATACCAAGTTTCGTAGTCCCATGCACATACCTCAATATTCTTTTGAATGCCTGGAGATGTGACACTTTCGGATTGGCCTGATATCGTGCACACACCCCAACACAGAAGCATAGATCAGGATGACTTGCTGTAAGGTACAAGAGACTGCCAATCATACTTCTGTATAGATGCTGATCTGTTCCAACTCCATATGAATCTCTATGTAGTTTTTCATGTGTACCCATTGGACTGGCTTTTGGCATAGTGTGTTCCATGCCAAATTTGCGGACCATCTCTGTAGCATATTTCTCTTGACTCAGAAAGATACCATGATCCAGCTGGTTGATTTGAAACCCAAGAAAAAATGACAATTCTCCAACCAAGCTCATTTCAAACTCCTGTTTCATAGCCTGAACAAATTCATTTAGCAATGTTTTGTTTGTTGCACAAAAAATCATATCATCTACATAAATTTGTGGCATCAACATATCCCCATCAAATCTCTTGATAAACAAAGTTTGATCCACATTACCTCGACAATATCCGTGACCAAGGAGAAAAGAGGTCAAACGATCATACCAAGCACGTGGTGCTTGCTTTCATCCATACAGGGCCTTGGATAATTTATAGACATGGTCAGAGTTGTGGGGATCTATAAACCCCTTGGGTTGCTCCACAAATACTCTTTCTGAAATGTATCCATTCAAAAAGGCACTTTTGATGTCCATCTGAAAGAGTTTTATCTTTAAGTTGCAAGCGACAGAGATCATCAATCTTATAGCTTCTAATCGAGCTACTGGGGCAGAGGTTTCTTCAAAATCTACACCTTCGACTTGAGTATATCCCTGGGCAACCAATTTGGCATTGTTTCTGACAATCGTTCCAGCTGCATCTGTTTTATTTTTGAAGATCCATTTAGTACCAATAATATTGCTATGAGCAGGACGTGGTACTAACCTCCAAACCTTGTTGCGTTCAAATTGGTGAAGTTATTTCTGCATTGCCAGAACCCAGTATTCATCGTTGAGAGCTTCTTCCACCTTCTTTAGTTCTTGTGATGAAGTATAACACACAAAACGAACCATATCACGATAATTAACATCAATCCCTCTCGTTTTCACACCTTCATGGAGGTCGCCGATAATTGCTTCTATTGGATGATTTTTCTAGATTCGGGAAGGACTTTTGATAACACCAGATTGGTCCGGTATTGGTGTGTCCACATTTGGCTCAATGGTATCATCATTGTGCGGTTCTAGAACTCCTTCTGAAACACTGATGTCTTCTGGTATGTTGTCATTCTGTGTCTGTGACGATGGAGGGACTACATCTTCATCTGTTCTCTGTAACTGACTGTCATTATCAAACACTGTTACATTAACTGATTCCAGAATAACTCGAGTTCTTATATTGTATACTCTATACGCTCTACTATTTGTGGAATATCCCAGAAAGATACCCTCATCACTTCGAGCAGCGAACTTACCAAGCACTTCTCTGTCACATAGAATGTAACACTTACTTCCAAAGTTATGGAAATGACTCACCGTAGGTTTTTTTCTTTTGTACAACTCATATGGAGTCTTGTGAGTGAAAGGACGAAATAAGACTCTGTTTCTTATATAACAAGCAGTGTTTATAGCTTCAGCCCAGAGTTTGTCAGGAAGTCCTTTCGAAAGCAGCATGACTCGAGCCATCTCTTGCAAAGTTCTATTTTTCCTTTCTACCACTCCATTCTGTTGTGGTGTTTTTGGAGCAGAAAACTTGTGATGAATGCCTTTCCTGTCACTGTAGTCGGAAAAATCTTTGTTTTCGAACTCTTTCCCATGATCACTTCTGAGCCTGATTATCTTCTGAATTGCTACTCCTTTCTCCACCATTATTTTTGTGCAGAGTCTTTGAAATGACTCAAAAGTATCTTATTTTTCCCCAAGAAAATCCACCCAACAAAAACGTGACAAATCATCCACACAAACAAAGATATACCTCTTCCCTTTGTGACTTGGAGTACGAACTGGTCCCATTAAGTCAACATGGAGAAGTTCCAAAGGTCTGGTTGTATTGATTTGAGTGGTATGCTTGTGTTTTGTCTTCTATTGTTTGCCTCGTTGACAGTCACCACACAGCCTATCTCGAAAGTTTGTTATCTTAGGAAGTCCCTTTACTGCTGCATGTTTGATCAACTTCTGAATGTGTCTGAAGTGGACATGACCCAATTTTCGATGCCAGATATCTGCACTCTCAGAAGAAGCAGTATAACACTTTAATTTTTCAATTAATCACATAGAGTTAGTGACTGTTTTTAAAGCATGATTACATGATACCTTCTTTCGAACCCAGATGAACTTATGTTTTAGATGATTCCTCTGAAACCCTTTGGTGCTGTACTTCAGATCTCTGAACAATTTGTAACACTGTGACTGTATATGTTCCAGATCCTGGTAGTAATAGCATCCATTCCTTTTGAACCCTTCATGAGTTCTATTCACTTGCAGTCCTTCTTTAACAGCCTCTGTTTGCCGTCGGGAATGTCCTTCTTTAACAAACATTGTTTACCGTTTGGAGGTGCTTCCTGTGTAGCCAAGTCCATGCTTGTCATTACTGGTCTTGCCACTGCTTAAAATCTCATCCAACTTACCCTTTCCTTTCTCCAACTTCTTCAAGAGTTGTTTAGTCGAGAATAACTCCTTTAATTCTTCAATCTGCTATTCTTTCAATTTTAGAGATTCTTCTCTTTTCATCACATCAATCTGAAGAAACATTTGAGAAGCTTCTGACTCATTAAGTTTAACAATTAGCTCGCGGTTTATATTGGAGAGATGATTCAGTTTGTCTTTCATACCTTTCAGAAGAGTGAAGTCATCTTCGGATATCTCAGATGGTGGTACACTCTCTTGAACTCCAGCAACTGACACTGTATAATTTTTGTCTGAATTTGATGAGTTGCTGTCAGAATCACTCCAGGTCACATTATGAGCCTTCTTTTTCTTCTGTATTGTGGGGCACTCGGATTGATGACACTGTATCCTCTTTTGTTCTGCAGTGAACTTTTCAACTTTCTTTTCACCATACTTGGAAGGATTTCCACGTTTAGCGAATTTCCTGTACAACTTATTGAAACCTCTACTAAGATTAGCAATTTGTTCTTCCAGGAATTCATTTGATGACTGACCTGGTTTTCTGGTTTCACCAGTGAATGCAATATTCTGGTCATCCACTGCAGATGTAATCACCTTAGCTTCCATCTCAGTCACAAAGGTACACAATGAACCAATCACTTCGTTCAAAGTCATTTTATCAATATTGTTAGCATCAGCAATAACAATGGCTTTCACAGAGAATTTTGTATTTAAAGACCTCAAAACCTTCCTTACCAGTCTGTTTTCTGCAAAGGGATCTCCAAGTAATCTTGCTTCATTTGCCAATCTTCTGATTTTCCCATCATACTCCAAGCTGATTTCATCTTCTTTCATTTTATTCAATTCGACCTTGGTCAAAAGGTGTTGGAGTTTAGCAATTCTTACTGAGATAGTTCCTTCATAATGGATCTCGGGTGATTCCCATGCCTCTTTTGCAGACGTAATGGCTGACATCCTGCTGAATACTTCCAGGCTAACACCACAGAATATGGCATTAAGAGCTTTCCAATTCAGATTGCTGCATTTCTTTTCTTCATGAGTCCAATTCTTTTGTGGCTTATCCAATGTCTTTCCTTCAAGTTCAATAGTGGGACGAGACCTTCCTTCGAGTACAGTGAGCCAAGCATCTTCATCTATGCTTTTGATATAAGCTGTCATTCTGGCCTTCCAAAATGGATAATTTGTTCCTTCTAAGAGGGGTGGACGAGTTGAAGAACCTCCATCCTTTATTGTGTCTGCCATTTCACCAAAACTTTTGAATCTCACCACGTAATCTGTCTGGTGCCTGCTCTGATACCAATTAAAAAAACATTCTGATGATATTGGTTAGAATAAATTAACGAGTGTTAGAACTCCGCGTGAAACGCTACGTCAAACACCTCGTGAAACACAAACCAACGTAAAGACAAGCAAGTTGTTATCGCAGTTCGGAACAATTGTTCCTAATCTGTGGGGCATTCTTGCCCGGGATAGTAACAATCCACTAGTGATAACTGGTTACAAGTCTTTCACAAAGACAATACAATTTTGGTTCACCTTCTCAACAGAATCGTAGATTACCTTCTACACCTGACCCACTCAGTGTAAGTGGTCACGTTACTATCCCACTGAGGCTCCCCCTCAGTTCGAGCTTTCCAGCGTGGAAGGCTCAGTCTGTCTCCAGCACAGACTTCAGCAATGGTGTTCCAACTGCGGGTGGAACTCCGTCTTCATCTCTTCGACTGCTTCTCAGAAAGCTGATTGATGAAGAACCAATACGCTCAGAATACACAAACTTCTCTTGAATACTCGGAATAGATCTCTCAGAAGTTGTGTTCAACATTCAGGCCTTCATGCCCATATGTACTCGTACGTGTCCATTTATGGCATCTCCTTTAATCATGACTTAATTGACAGTCCATGATTTAGTCAACCTTCCTTCCTCTCGTGGTCCTCTTCTCCATCTATTCAATCTCCCTTGATTTAGTTAGATTCCCATATTCCTGTTAACGTTCCTTTCTTGTGTGAATCCTTTCTCTTTGACCTTCTGAAAATAGATAGCCTTTCATGACCTTGCTTCTTTATATGCCTGTCACCTTATTTACAGGGACGGCAATCTCTTCACGTGTCAGTCTTCTCAAGAGTATGTATAATGTATATACATCACACCATGGTCTCCAATTATGCTCCACGTGTGTACATGTGGTACAGTCCCAATGCCTTGAATTTCTTATGCTTTATTTTGTCCAACAGATAGTCAATCATAGTCAGCTCCTAATGTCTTGGCATTAAAAGGTTTTGTCCAGAGTCTAGCTTACCTCGTCGGTTGACTCAGAGTCCCTAAGCTTGCTGAGGCCCGAGACCCGGTGCACACACGAGGTGGCCTTTCCCTTAACTAACCCACAACCTTTTCTTTCTTTTTCCTTGGCTTTGTTTGGAGTCCAGCTTACCTTGCCAGTTGAGTCAGAGACCCTAAGGTTGCTGAGGCCTGAGTCCCGGTGCACACACAAGGTGGCCTTTCTCCTACTTAGCCCAGAACTCTCTTTTTTCTCTCTCTTGCTCCTTCCCTTTACAAACAAATATTTCTATACCCTTCATCCATGCCTCCTTATAACTTCAAAATCTTTATCCATGCTCATTCAAATAGAACACTTCAATAATTTGGAGAATCATGGGTAAGGAAGAAACAAGTTTATTTATCACTAAGGCTAGTTCATGTAGCATGGGACATTGAAATAAAACATGGATCTTTTCGGCCCAAAAGGTTTGACAAAAGGGGATGCAACTTGTGCATTGAAATGGGTGGCTTTGAAAAAGGCTCAAACGATTTTTAAACAGGTGCCTAAATCACCTAAGAATTTTTGAAAACCTTTCTCTGTTTTGCCTCAAGTTTTCCTAAGGTTGGTTCTAGTGGTTGAAATCAACTTGCACACATGTACTCTGTTTTCAAAAACTGTTTTGAAAGAAAAATTCTCATCCATTCAAGACTAAGCATCTGAACAAATATATTTTTCCAGAAAATGAATCATGCTATTCATATGATCAAGGGTTTTCACTGGTATTTTTCAAAGTCTCTATTGGATTTTCTGGTGAAGTTTTGAAAAAAACAGTGCTTTCAGATCCATGCATGAAAAGTATCCCACCCCAAACTTAAAATTTTTCAAATCCCTTTAAAATTGCATGAAGAGTATCCCACCCCAAACTTATAAACATGCTTTGTCCTCAAAGCAGCAGTAAACATAGGGTGATAGACATACTTCCCTGACTTTTTGGGTGGCTGGAGGTTGGATGGATCTCCCTTTGTAGCTCTTGCATTCTTCTCTCATGGGTTAGTGATAAAAATTTGCATGATTTTCAGCAATTAAAAAACGAGAATTGATAGAAGTGTCTCTCAGGCATAAAATGTATCTTAAGAAGAATACCTGCAGTGGAGGTTCAGTTGGCGCACCTCTGTAGTGGCCAAATCTCATTATACCAATCGGCGCGGCCGAGCCAGAATTTGGCGCGGTAGCGCCGATTAATTCCAGGAAATCTTCAGATTCATAATGCAATTTTCTATATTTCCACTTTGGACAAGTAAATATAAGATAGAGGTATGCTTTGGAGTGATTTTCATATATTTTCATTGGAAGAATGAAGTAGTTCATGCTTTGAGACAAATAATGAAAGTAAAAATCAAAATTTCATTAATATGAATGGAGATTGAGTACATAATAATGGAATTGCATTAAATCACACTCTCAAACATAAGCACACAAAAGCAAGCTCACACTCGAATTTCAACAATGAAAACTTCCAAAGATATAGCATGAGCTAAAAATTTCTACCCTTCTTCTTCCTCATCATCTTTTTCTTCCATTTTCCAGTTTTGAGTTTTCTAATTTTTCTGTGGTTTTCTGTTTTTGTTTTTTTTTTAAGCTGAAAATTTTTAAACTAACACTATTCCTGTCCTAGGTCTATGCAAATAAATAAAAAAAAACAAGTCCTAAAATTTTTGAAAAACCTTATTCAAACCATTTTACCCAAAGTCCAAAAAAAATTCAAGCAAATTCAAAAATTTCTACTCCTATTCCTACATTACCTACTGATCCATGTAATCTGATCCTCCAGGATCAAATGGAAACTGGAACCATCCATGCTTGAGGGTGTTTTTGACTTTGGAATGTGTTGCATGGTGATTATAGATTTTGAGCAAAGAGCTGGTCACTCTTTCTCTTTTCTGGTTGGCTTTGAATCTGGTTTGCTCAATTATTTCTCGCCAACTTTTCTTCACACTACCCAGTCCTAATAAAATTTTAAGTTCAACTTTTATGGTTGGTTTATAGGGCTGGATGATGAAGAAATCTATATCTAATGAGAAGAAAGAATGTTCATTATCCTTGGTGTTCTCTATCCTAACTTTTTTATGTTCTTCAAGGGGTTTCTCTTCTTTCTCAACCCCATCCCCTTCTTTATTTTTTTTTATCTCCTTCTTTTATCTCTATGATCTTTTCATCTCCTCCCTCTTGAAGTTTCTGAAAATCACAATAACTCTCAGCTCTCTCCATTGTAACTTCCTCTATGAGTTCTGATATGACAGTGGCCATCTGTCTTTTTCGTATTTCCAGATTTTTGATGGAGGCTTCTTGATTCTTTAGGATTTCTTCTTGAGTGTCAAGCCTGGCTTCAGTCTGAGCATCTCTTTTTTCTTGATTTTCTAGGAACATTAAAAACATGTCCTCAAGTCTGGCTCTTTGTGAATTATCAATGGTTTCTAAACTAGGTTGTTCATCAGGTGGATTTAACATAGTATCTATTTGGGTAGAATAGTTATCCACTAGAGTGGTCAACCTAGGCCTGTCTTTTTGAGGCTCAGGGGTATATGCATGTTGAGAAAAAGAATCACTGAACATAGGAGGGTGATCATACATGAACCTAGACAACTGCCCATGTGGCAAATTGTCCTACCAATCATTCTCAAAATATGGATTTACATTTTGCTTAAAGAAATAATTATCATGCACTGCTTCATAGAAAACATTAGGTTCATTATCAACAAAAGAACATTATATATTAAAATCATACCTCCATGAATCATGATTAGAAGATGCACATTGTTGGGGAAATTCTGAATATGAGTAAGGATATGGACTTATCTCATTCTGCACGTCTTTCCACCTCTCATCTGAGTGCTCTTTCAAGCTCCAGATTGGGTTCATCAAGTGGCTCACCACTAATTCTGACTTTCATGCATGAATCTGGTTCAACCAGAAAAGATAACAAAAATTTTTTATCTCAATCAACAAAATAAAATTCCTTAAACTTACTCTCAATTCAATGGTCCCCGGCAACGGCGCCAAAAACTTGTTGGGTGTCTATCAAGTGCACTAGGTCAGCAAGTAATATAGACTCGAGAGTCCAGATATCGATCCCACAGAGACCTTGATGAGAACTCAGTTTAAGCAAAGATTTTTCTACTGATTGAGGAAAAGTATTTTTGGTTTTGAGAACTGGGTAAACAAAGCATAATTAAACAACCAGAAAAAAAACTTTTGGAGATGAGATGTTGGGGAAGAATGTCAATCCCTCCTAGTTGTCAATATGCAGAATTCTGATTTTATAGCTCAAGTATCCTTACCTTGACTTAGCTTTTGAAAACCTGGTTACCCATATACAGGAAATAACTTTCACCTAATCTCTGAACTCCATTACACACCGGAAACATTCAGATCCTAGGTGCATATATATAAAAGCTTGAAGATCAACTCTTATTAAGAAATAAAGTGTTTAAAGAGTCAAATTGCTTGCCACTAGTCTCCATCACAATCTGGAAACAACTAGTGAGAAAAACAAGTTAACTTTCACTCATTCTTTGAACTCCATCACAATCCAGAAACATTCAAATGCTAAGTGCATAAATATCAACTCTCTCAATCAGAACAAGGGTTATAAAAAGTCACATCACTTTTCCACTAGTCTCCATCACAATCCGGAAACAACTAGTGAGAAAAATGAGTTGTTTTAGAAAATAAAGAATCATATGACTAACCCAAATCTCTACTGAACCTTAACTTCTCTATTCGAACCTCATTAAGCTTCAAATATCAATTCGGATTAGAAACAAGCAGTAAGCACAATTTCCAAACAAAAGCAAGATACTTTATTGCTGTAGAATTCAGAATTCAAACATATAACAAACTAGGAGTTCATGACTTCCCCAACAAAGAGAGGCTACTCCATGCTTATAAAACAAACACTGAAAGAGGAATTAATTACAGCCATGGAAACAAGAAGAAAACAAAGTACAAAAAACCCCCTGTTGAGGACTGCCCTTTGCTTCAACTCCTCCTTGACTGAAATCTCTTCCTTCTCTCACTCTCTCTCTCAACTCCAAACTAACTAAAAACAATAAAAACCTAAACTATTGTATTTACAACTCGAAACTGGATGAAAACTAGATCAAAAACTCGATGCAAAACAGGATCCCCTGTGCTTTGCCTCGGACCTCCTTTTATAGCTGAAATCTGCCCAGAACTTGTGATTTTAGACTATGTGCAGGGGCATGAATTGTGACTTCCCAACCTCCGAATTGGCAGAAATTACATCCGAACCTTCCTTACATAGTCCTCGAGTTGTGTATGATATTAAAAGTCATTATGAGTTGGGAAACTTGAGTTATCTGCTTGAGAAGTTGAACTAGTTCTGCTGCCAATTCCAGCACTGGGTCCACCACTTTGAAAATATTAAACACCACAACCTCGACTTGGATTGGCCTGATTTTCCGAGTTATAATTCTCAATCCTCTCAGGAAGCTGTGGTCCAAATTTGAATCCAATTGGAAGTCGAAATATCCAGATATGGCCTCTTTAATCTCGGACTGGTACTTTCCTTTTTTGGCAGCAGTTTCCTTCTCTGTGTTTGACTTCTCTTCTTGACCATTCAATGCACCTAGTCTCTGGAAATATATCATAAAATCTTTGTGGATACCTTCCTTAGCCAATTAGGACTTCTTGTTCCAAGTCTGGGCTTGATTGGTAGTCAGAATCCCGAGATTTTTGTAAGTCACGAAGCAGAGTCAGCAGCGCGGTCGCGTCGAATTGTTCTTTGTTTTGGCGCGGTCGTGCCACTTTATGCTGTTGAACTGCCGCGGTCGTGCCACTCCTTAGACTCTTTGTCGACTTCCCGAATTAGAACTTGGCATCATTGTAAGGAAACAGTGAGGCGCAACAGTGCCACAGGTAGCGCCATCATCATGGCGATGTAACGCCCTCATGGGGCGTGGTCGCGCCATTTCAAATTCACGAAGTGTCCTCTTTTCAGCTCTACTAGCCTTTGGGAATTTTCTGGATTTCTTTGAATTTTTTAACATTTTTTCGGCGCGGTCGCGCCTGAATCGGCGCGGTCGCTCGATTTCCCTTTTTGTTTGATTTTGCTCCTTTTTCCTTCTTTTTTCATCAGAATTTAGATTGTATTCTTTTACAAGGTACCTGAGACACAAAACATGTATTTGAGTTATATTTGTCACTTTCATGCTCATAATTAAATCAAATTAGGAATTTATGCTCATTAAATCATGCATAAATAAGTGTCTTTTGGACACTTATCACACACACGAGGTGGCCTTTCTCCTAACTAACCCACAACCTTTTTTTTCTTTTTTTTTGGCTTTGTCTGGAGTCTAGCTTACCTTGCCAGTTGACACAGAGTCCCTAAGCTTGCTGAGGCCCGAGACCCGATGCACACACAAGGTGGCCTTTCTCCTGACTTAGCCTCCATCTTGTTCGTTCTTCTTTTTTTTTTTTTAGAGAAAAACTATATACCCTTCTTTCATCCTTCCATATAACTTCAGATTTATGTCCATGCTCATTCAAACAGAACACTTCAATAATTTGGAGAGATATAGGTCAGTAAGAAACAAGTTGGTTTTTCACAAAGGCCGGTTCATGTAATGTGGGATTTGAAACAAAACAGGGATCTTGTTGGCTCAAGGTGTTTGACAAAAAGTGATGCATCTTTGTGCATTCAAGTAGGTGGCTTGAAATAGGCTCAAACGATTGAAAAGAGGTGCCTAAATCACTTCAGGATATTTGAAAACCTTTCTCTATTTCCCCTCAAGCTTTCCTCAGGTTGGTTCTAGTGGTTTATATCCACTTGCTCACTTATACTTTATTTTCCTAAAACTGTTTTAAGGAAAATTCTCCTCCTATAAAGACTAAGCAATTTGAACTAAGTTATTTCTCCAGAAAGTGCTTTTCTCCAGGGTTTTTCCACTGATGTTTTTCTGAACCGCTTTGGATCTATTCTGGTGTAAAAGTTTTTGAAAACAGATTTTGAAAACATGAAGAAAGAATATCCCACCCCAAACTGTAAAACATGTTTTGTCCCCAAAGCATAAAAAAAAATAAGTAGGATGAATACTTCCCGATGAATCTGGGTGTGCCTGAAGTGGAATGGAACTTTTTCTTGTATGCTCTCTGAAATGAAATCTGCCTTCATGGGTTAGTGCTCAATATTTGTGCACGGAGTATAACAAATCGAAATGGAATTTAACTGAGTCAGTTCCCATGCATAATATTGAGTCTAATATGCATACCTGCAGTGGAATTTTCCTCTTCTGAGCTCTGGATTGGTTGTTCTTCAATGAGACAGTGGCGCGGTAGCTCCATAATATGGCGCAAACGTGCCTAGTAATTCAATCAAATTTCAGCATCCTGGATGTGTTTTTGCAAATTTCCACTTTGAACAGAGTTTTATCAGTTAGATACTGATTCTGATTCGGTTACCACACATTTTCATTGGAGAAATCATGCTTTGGGACACATAGTGAGAGTGCAAAATATCGTGTCATCAAGATGAATGGAGATTGAGTACATATTAAAGAACATTGCAGGCAAAACATCACTTTAAGATATCTGATACATAGATGTTAGGTGTCTAGCAAGTGCACTAGGTCAGCAAGTAATATAGACTCGAGAGTCCAGGTATCGATCCCACAGAGACCTTAATGAGAACTCAATTTAAGCAAAGATTTTTCTACTGATTGAGGAAAAGAATTTTTGGTTTTGAAAACTGAAAAGAAAACAGAATTAAACTATTGGAAAAACTAATAGAGATGAGATGTTGGGGAAGAATGTCAATCCCTCCTAGTTGCTAACATGCAGAGTTCTGATTTTATAGCTAAAATACCCTTACCTTGACTTAGCTTTTAAAAACCTGGTTACCCATGTACAGGAAATAACATTCACTTATTCTTTGAACTCCTTCTCAACCTGAACATTCAAATCCTAAGTGCATAAATATAAAAGCTTAAAGATTCACTCTCTCTTATTCAGAACAAGAGTTTAATAAGTCACGTCGCCTTCCACTAGTCTCCTTCGAAACCAGAACAATCAAGTTTAAAAGCGAGTTGTTTTAGAAAACAAGGAATCATATAACTAACCCAAATCTTTACTGAAATTTAACTTCTCAATCCGTACCTCATTCAACTTCAGATATCAATCTAAATTAGCCATAACCAATGAATACAGATTCTAAAAGAAAAGCAGAGTACTTTATTGCTATATAATTCAGAACTTAAACATAAACAACTAGGAGTTCATGACTTCCCCAACAACGAGAGACTACTCCATAATAATAGAATAAACACACAGAAAAAGGATTCAATTACAGCCATGGAAATAAGAAAAAAACAAGTACAGAAAACCCCCTTTTGAGGAACTGCCCCTTAGCTTCAACTCCTCCTTGACTAAAATCTCTTCCTTCTCTCCAAAGTGCCAAGAGGTCGTGTCAGACTTCCTCTGGACTTTCTCTCCTCTCTAAACTAACTACAAAACAATAAAAACCTAAACTACAAACTATTCTAAGAGCTGGAACTTGGAACTCGATGAAAACTGGATCAAATACTGGATCCCTTGTGCTTTGCCTCGGACCTCCTTTTATAGCTGAAGCTCTGCCCAGAACTTGTAATTTTAGCATCTGTCCAGTGGTATGAATTGTGACTTCCCGACCCCAGAATTTTCTGAAATTACTTCTGAACCTTCCTTACATAGTCCTTGACTTGTGTACGAAATTTGAAGTCATTCTGAGTTGGGAAACTTGAGATATTATCTTGAGAAGTTGAACTGCTTCTGTTGCCAATTCGTTCACTGGGTCCAGCACTTTGAAAATACAAAACTCCACAATCCCAACTAGGATTGGTCTGATTTTCCATGTCACGATTCTACATCATCTCAGGAAACTGTGGTCCAAATTTGGATCCAATTGGAAGTCAGAATCTCTAGATATGGCCTCTTCAATCTCGGACTTGGACTTTCCTTTTTTAGCAGTAGTTTCCTTCTTTGTGTTGGACTTCTCTTCTTGACCATTCAATGCACCTACACTCTGTCAATATATCATAAAATCTTCGTGGATACCTTCCTTAGCCAATTAGGACTTCTTCTCCCAAGTTTGGGCTTTATTGGTAGTCAGAATCCTGAGATTTTTGCAAGTCACGTAGTTGAGTCAGCAGCGCGGTCGCGCCGAATTGGTCTTTGTTTTGGCGCGGTCGCACCACTGGAGCAGAAATTTTGTCTAAGTCTGGAGCACGGCCTTTGGGTCCAATATGAGGAAGGATTCTTCATGGCGCGGTCGCGCCACTTTATCTGTCGAACTGGCGCGGTCGCGCCACTCCTTACTCTTTGCTAACTTCCCGAAATAGAACTTGACATCTTTGTAAGGAAACAGTGCGGCGCGGCAGCGCCACAGGTATTGACATCTTCATGGCGCGGTAGCGCCCTCGTGGGGCGTGGTCGCGCCATTTCACATTCACGAACTATCCTCCTTTCAGCCTCACTTGCCGTTGGGATTTTTTTGGAATTCTTTGAATTTTTGAACATTTTCCAGACGTGGTCGCGCCAGAATTGGCGCGGTCACGCCATTCCCTTTTTTGCTTGATTTATCTCCTTTTTCCTTCATATTTCCTGAGAATTTATATTTTCTTCTTTTACAGGGTACCTGAGACACAAAACATGTATTTGAGTTATATTTGTCACTTTCATGCTAATAATTAACTCACAATAGGAGTTTATGCTAATTAAATCATGCATAAATAAATGTCTTTTGGACTCTTATCAATAGACACGAAAGCATATTCTCCTAGAGGAGCGACTGATTCATACATTAGGCTCAAAAAAATTTATTTTTTACTTTTTATTTTTTATTTTTTTATTTTTGGTTCAGAAGTAGAAAATTTTTCTATCCTAATTCTACCCTACTCATGCAAAATCAAACAACTAATCATACAAGTCCTAATAATTCACAAAAAAGTGTAAAATCCATGAAAATACAATGCAGTCCTATTTTAAAACAAGCAAATGAGTTATGGTTTATAGTCCCAGTTCAACTTTGTGACTCTTTCTAGTCAGATAGGATTGTGAAGGTTATCTTTTAAGCATTTGTCCATTCAGAATAAAGGTGCATTGATCTTTTGGATTTCTGATTTCCACTGCCCCTGATTTTAACACTCTTTCCACTGAAAAAGGACCAGTCCATTTTGATCTAAGCTTTCCAGGAAACAACTTAAGTCTGCTGTGAAACCAGAGGACAAGTTGACCAGGTTTAAATTCATTGGGTAAGATGTGCTCATCATGCCATTTTTTAGTTTTTTCTTTATACATCTTGGCATTCTCATAGGACCAGTACCTAAACTCATGTAATGCATTTAGTTGCAGCAATCTATTCTCTCCAGCAGCCTTTGTTAATGCCAAGACATCACGAGTTGACTATAGTTGACTATTCTTTGAATAAAATAAAGCATTGGAGACTAAGACGTGAAGTATTTACAATATATACACAAGGAGATTGGTTGGGGACCGAGACGTGAGGTGTATACAACATACACATGTGCATGTAATGAGACTGATTGAGTTTGACGCGTGAACAGATTGCCATCTGTTTACATAACATAACAGAAAAGATCAGGGCGATCTATTTGCAGAAGGTCAAAGTGAGAGGATTAAGAATCAGATCACACAAGGAAGGAAGGTTGAGAAGATTATGGGAGTCTGATTAAATTAAGGGAGACTGAATATATATGGAGAAGAGGATCACGAGAGGAAGGTAGAGAAAATCATGGACAGTCAATTAAGCCATGATTAGAAGAGATGCCATAAATGGATACGTACGAGTACAAATGGGTATGAAGGCCTGGAGAAAACATACAACTTCAGTGAGATCTATTCTGAGTATTCAAGAGAAGTTCGTGTATTCTGAGCGTATTTGTTCTTCATCAATAAGCTTTATGAGAAGCGGTCGAAGAGATGAAGACGGAGTTCCACCCGCAGTTGGAACACCATTGCTGAAGTCTGTGCTGGAGACAGACTGAGACTTCCACGCTGGAGAGCTCGAACTGAGGGGGAGCCTCAGTGGGATAGTAACGTGACCACTTACACTGAGTGGGTCAGGTGTAGAAGGTAATCCACGATTTTGTTGAGAAGGTGAACCAAAACTGTATTGTCTTTGTGAAAGATTTGTAACCAGTTATCACTAGTGGATTGTTACAATCCCGGGCAAGAATGCCCCTCAGATTAGGAACAGTTGTTCCGAACTGCGATAACAACTTGTTTGTGTTTGTATTGGTTTTTGTTTCACGAGGTGTTTGACGTAGAGCTCCATACGGAGTTCTAACACTCATTAATTTATTCTAACCAATATCATCATAACGCTTTTTCAATTGGTATCAGAGCAGGCACCAGACAGATTACGTGGTGAGATTCAAAAGTTCTGATGAGAATGGCGGACACAATCAAAGATGGAGGTTCTTCAACTTGTCCACCCCTTATGGAAGGAACAAATTACCCATACTGGAAGGCCAGAATGACTGCTTATATCAAAATCATAGACGAAGATGGTTGGCTCTCTGTACTTGAAGGATGGTCCTGTCCCACTATTGTTCTTGAAGGAAAGATGTTGGATAAGCCACAAAAGAATTGGACTGACGAAGAAAACAAAAGCAGCAATCTGAATTCGAAAGCACTTAATGCCATATTCTGTGGTGTTAGCCTGGAGGAATTCAGTCGGATGTCAGCTATTACATCTGCAAAAGAGGCATGGGAATCACTTGAGATACAGTATGAAGGAACTGCTTCGGTATGAATTGCTAAACTTCAACAACTTATGACAAAATTTGAATTGATCAAAATGAAAGACGATGAGACCATTTTGGAGTATGATGGAAAGATCAGAAGATTGGCCAATGAAGCAAAACTGCTTGGCGATCCGTTTCCAGAAAACAGACTGGTAGGAAAGGTTTTGAGGTCTTTAAATAAAAAATTCTTTGTGAAAGCCATTGTTATTGCTGAAGCTAACAATATTGATAAGATGACCTTGAATGAAGTGATTGGTTCACTATGTGCCTTTGAGATAGAGAGGCAAGCAGAGGAGAATACATCTCCAGAAAATGACCAGAATATTGCGTTCACTGGCGAAACCAGAAAACAAGGTCAGTTTTCAAAGGAATTACTGGAAGAAAGAATTACTAACTTGAGTAAAGGCTTCAATAAGTTATACAGGAAATTCTCTAAACGGGGAAACTCTTCCAAGTATGGTGAAAGGAAAGTTGAAAAGTTCACTGTAGAACAATAAAAAGAGTTCAGTGTCATGGGTGTGATGGTTATGGTCATATCCAGGCCGAGTGTCCCACAATACAGAAGAAAAAGAAGGCTCATAATGTGACCTGGAGTGATTCAGACAAGGAACTCGTCAGATTCAGAAGAAAATTATATTGTGTTCTTTGCTGGAGTTCAAGAGGGTGTTCCACCACCTGAGATACCCGAAGATGACTTCACTCTTCTGAAAGGTATGAAAGACAAACTGAATCATCTCTCTAATATGAATCGAGAGCTAATTGTTAAACTTAATGATTCAGAAGCTTCTCAAAAGTTTCTTCACATAGATGTGATGAAAAGAGAAGAATTTCTAAAGCTGCAAGAAAAACAGATTCAAGAATTGCAGAAGGAGCTATTCTCGACTCAACAAATCTTGAAGAAGTTGGAGAAAGGAAAGGGTAAGTTGGATGAGATTTTAAGCAGTGGCAAGATTAGTAATGACAAGAGTGGACTTGGCTATTCCGGAAGCACCTCCAAACGACACACAGTATTTGTTAAAGAAGGATCCTCCAAACAGCAAACAGTGGTTGTTAAAGAAGGACCGCAAATGAAAAGAACTCATAAAAATTTCAAAAGGAGTGGGTGCTATTACTGCCAGGATCTGGGACATATACAGCCACAGTGTTACAAATTGTTCAGAGATCAGAATTATAGCAACAAAAGGTTTCGGAGGAATCATCTGAAACATAAGTTCATTTGGGTTCGAAAGAAGGTATCATGTAATCATGTCTTGAAAGCTATTACTAACTCTGTGTGGTATTTTGACAGTGGATGTTCGAGACATATGACTGGCAAGTCAGATCTATTGAGCAACATAAGCTACACTAAATCTGGGCAGGTTACCTTTGGTGATGGAGGTAAAGGAACAATAACTGGAAAAGGAACTTTAACTGTTGATGGACTGCCTAGATTACAGAATGTATTACTTGTTCAGGGACTGAAAGCAAATCTGATTAGTATTAGCCAATTGTGTGATGAGAATCTCCAAGTTCATTTTACTAGTGAAAAGTGTTTAGTGGCTGATCATGAAAGTAATTTTTGTGATCGAAGGAGTTCTAACAGGTGATAATTGTTACTAGTTAACTAAAAAATTACAGTGTTATAATGCTTCTTCTGATAGTGCAGATATCTGGCATCGAAAATTGGGACATGTGCATTTTAGACATATTCAGAAGCTAATCAAACATGCAGCAGTGAAGGGACTTCCTGAGATAAAAAACATCCGAGATAAGCATTGTGGTGACTGTCAACAAGGCAAGCAACATAAGACAAAACACAAAAGCACCACTCAAATCAATACAACCAGACCTTTGGAACTTCTCCATGTTGACTTAATGGGACCAGTTCGTACTCCAAGTCACAAAGGGAAGAGGTATATCTTCGTTTGTGTGGATGATTTCTCGCGATTTTGTTGGGTGGATTTCCTTTGAGAACAATCAGATACTTTTGAGCCTTTTCAAAGACTTTGTTCAAAAGTAATGGTGGAGAAAGAAGCAGCAATTCAGAAGACAATAAGGCTCAGAAGTGATCATGGGAAAGAGTTCGAAAACAAAGACTTTGCTGATTACTGTGACAAGGAAGGCATTCATCATGAGTTTTCTGCTCCTAAAACACCACAACAGAATAGAGTGGTAGAAAGGAAAAATAGAACCTTGCAAGAGATGGCTCGAGTTATGCTGCTTTCGAAAGGACTTCCTGAAAAGCTCTGGGCTGAAGCCATAAACACTGCTTGTTATATAATAAACAAAGTCTTCTTTCGTCCTTTCACTCACAAGACACCATATGAGTTGTACAAAAAAAAAAAACCTACGGTAAGTCATTTCCATAACTTTGGAAGGAAATATTACATTCTGTGTGAAAGAGAAGTGCTTGGTAAGTTTGCTGCTCGAAGTGATGAGGGTATCTTTCTGGGATATTTCACAAATAGTAGAGCTTATCGAGTATACAATAAAAGAACTCGAGTTTTTATGCAATCCATTAATGTAGCAGTGTTTGATGATGATAGTCAGTCTCAGAGAACAGATGAGGATTTAGTCACTCCATGGTCCCATACACAGAATGACAACATACCAGAAGTCATAAGCGCTTCAAAAGGAGTTCCAGAACTGCACAATGATGATCCTTTTGTTAAATCTTCTGAGACAAATGTCAACACACCAATACAGGACCAATCTGGTGTTACCAAAGGACCTCCTTCCCGAATCCAGAAGAATCATCCAACAGTAGCAATTACTGGTGAACTCCATGAAGGTGTGAAAACAAGAAGGATCGATGTTAATTATCGTGATATGATTCGTTTTGTTTGTTATACTTCATCACAGGAACCAAAGAAGGTTGAAGAAGCTCTCAACGATTAATATTGGGTTCTGGCAATGCAGGAAGAACTCCACCAATTTGAACGAAACAAGGTTTGGAGGTTAGTACCACGTCCTGGTCATAGTAATATTATTGGTACTAAATAGATCTTCAAAAATAAAATAGATGTAGCTGGAACGATTATCAGAAACAAAGCCGGATTGGCAGATATTTTCACCAAGAATCTTGACGGAACAAGGTTTGAGTTCCTCTGAGGAGCTCTTGGGATGTGTCAGATGTAATTCTCACAGACAAGAGGATAAAAAAACAAAAAAAATTAAATTAAATTAAATTAAATTAAAAAAGACATTGAAAAAAAGGGGGGAAGTTTATATGTCACGAGCTCTTTTCTTTTGCTAGGTGTTCAAGAAGTTGTTGTTGCAGGCAAAAGTGCACCTTGACGAAACACCTATGACTAAAGAATCTATGGCTAGAATGGTAATTTTTTTTTACTGAAGTTGATGCTAAACCCTTTTTATGACAACCTAAATTGTTACTTAACCTATTTTGAGACAACAGAAATTGATGCTAAACCCATTTTGCGACAGCCGAAGTTGTTGCTAAACCCATATTTGGGACAACCAAAATTGTTGGTAAACCCGTTTTGTGACAAACAAAATTGTTGCCAAACCAGTTTTGCGACAACCAAAGTTGTTGCTAAACCCATTTTGGTACAACCTAAGTTGTTGCCAAACCCGTTTTGTGATAAGCGAAGATGTTGTTAAACTCATTTTGCGATGAACGAAGTTGTTCCTAAGCCCTCTTTACACAAGAGGAGTAGTTGCTAAATCGATTTTGCGACAACTAAAGTAGTGTTACTAAACCAGTTTTGTGACAAACGAAGATGTTTCTTGACCCGTTCTGTGACAACAGAAGCTAATTCTAAAAGAGTTTTGCAATAACGAAAGGTGTCGCTAATCCCATTTTGCCACAGTAGAGTTTTTGATAATCCCGTTTTGCGACAACCGAAGTTGTTGCTAAACCCGTTTTGCTACAACCGAAGTTGTTGAAACCACCGAAGTTGTTCTTAAACCCGTTTTTCGACAACCCAAGATGTTGCTATACCCATTTTGCGACAAGCAAAATTGTTGCTATATTCGTTTTGCGACAACCGAAGTTGTTCCAAAACCCGTTTTACGACAACCGAAATTGTTGCTAAACCCGTTTTGAGAAAAATGAAATAGGTTCTAAACCCGTTTTGCGACAATCCAAGATGTTGCTAAACCTGTTTTGTGACAAACGAAGTTATTTCTAAACCCATTTTACACTAGAGGAGTAGTTTCTGAATCGATATTGCGAACACTAAAGTTGTTGCTAAACCCATTTTTTGACAACCGTAGTGTTACTAAACCCGTTTTGTGACAAACGAAGATGTTTCTAAACCTGTTATGCGACAAAAAAATTTGTTGCTGAACGTGTTTTGAGACTATAGAAGTTGTTGCTGAACCCGTTTTGCAACAATCGAAGTCGTTGCTAAACCTATATTGAGACAACCGATGTTATTTCTTAACCCGTTTTGCGACAAGCGAAGTTGATACTAAATCCCTTTTGCAACAACAGAGTGTGTTGAAAAACCAATTTTTTGACGACCGATGATGTTGCTAAACCAATTTTGCGACTACCAAAATTGTTGCTAAGCCCGCATTGCGATAGCCGGAGTTGTTGCTAAACGCGTTTTGGGAGAACCGAGGTTGTTACCAAACCCATTTTTTGACAATCGACGTTGTTACTAAACCCATTTTGCGACTACCAAAGTAGTTGCTTAAGCAGTTTTGCAACAACCGAAGTTGTTACTAAGCCTATTTTGCAACAACTGAAGTTATTGCTAAATCTGTTTTACGACAGACGAAGTTGTAGCTAAACTCGTATTTTGAGAATCGAATTTGTTGCTAAACCCGTTTTGCTACAACCGAAGTTGTTCTTAAACCCATTTTTTGACAACCGAATATGTTTCTAAACCCATTTTTTGACAACCAAAATTGTTGCTGAACCGGTTTTGTAACAATCGAAGTTGTTGCTAAACCCGTTTTACGACAATCGAAATTGTTACTTAACCCATTTTGAGACAACAGAAATTGATGCTAAACCCGTTTTGCGACAGTCGAAGTTGTTGCTAACCCGTTTTTGAACAACCAAAATTATTGGTAAACCCGTTTTGTGACAAACAAAATTGTTGCTAAACCCGTTTTTCGACAACCGAAGTTGTTACTAAACCCATTTTACGACAACCAAAGTTGTTGCCAAACCCGTTTTGTGATAAGCGAAGATGTTACTAAACCCGTTTTGCGACGAACGAAGTTGTTGCTAAGCCTGTTTTACACAAGACGAGTTGTAGCTAAATCGATTTTCTGACAACTAAAGTACAGTTACTAAACCCGTTTTGTGACAAACGAAGATGTTTCTTGATGTTTCTTGACTCGTTGAGTGAGAATAGAAGCTATTTCTAAATGTGTTTTGCGACAACGAAAGTTGTTGCTAATCCCATTTTTCCACAACTAGAGTTGTTGCTAATCCTGTTTTGCAACAACCGAAGTTGTTGTTAAACCCGTTTTGCTACAACCGAAGTTGTTCTTAAACCCGTTTTTTGACAACCCAAGATGTTGCTATACCCATTTTGCGACAACCAAAATTGTTGCTATATCGGTTTTGCGACAATCGAAGTTGTTGCTAAACCCGTTTTACGACAACCGAAATTGTTGCTAAACCCGTTTAGAGACAAACGAAATTGTTTTTAAACCCGTTTTGCGACAACCGAAGTTATTGGTAAACCCGTTTTGCGACAACCAAAGTTGTTGGCAAACTCGTTTTTAGAAAATTGAAGATGTTGCTAAATTCGTTTTGTAACAAACGAAGTTATTGCTAAACCCATTTTACACAAGAGGAGTAGTTGATAAATCGATATTGCGACCACTAAAGTTGATGCTAAACCCCTTTTTTGACAACCGTAGTGTTACTAAACCCATTTTGTGACAAACGAAGATGTTTCTAAACCCGTTGTCTGACAACTGAAGTTGTTGCTAAACGTGTTTTGCGAAAATAGTAGTTCTTGCTGAACTCGTTTTGCAAAAACCGAAGTCGTTGCTAAACCTATATTGAGACAACCGTCCTTATTTCTTAACCCGTTTGGCGACAACCGTAACCCATTTGGCAACAATCGAAGTTTATACTAAATCCGTTTTGCAACAAAAAACCCATTTTTTGACAACCAATGATGTTCAGAAACCAATTTTGCGTCTACCGAAGTTGTTGCTAGGCCCGCATTGTGACAACCGAAGTAGTTCCTAAACCTGTTTTGGGACAACCGAAGTTGTTACCAAACCCGTTTTCCGACAACCGAAGTTGTTACTAAACCCATTTCACGACTACCAAAGTAGTTGTAAACCAGTTTTGCAACAACTGAAGTTGTTACTAAGCCTGTTTTGCGACACCCGAAGTGGCTGCTAAATCCATTTTGCGTCAGACGAAGTTGTAGCT
The DNA here is from genome assembly GCA_019845555.1 of Aristolochia fimbriata. Taxonomy (NCBI): domain Eukaryota; kingdom Viridiplantae; phylum Streptophyta; class Magnoliopsida; order Piperales; family Aristolochiaceae; genus Aristolochia; species Aristolochia fimbriata. The sequence goes on from CM034079.1 coordinate 25,895,807, forward strand.
AAACCCGTAATTCGACAATCGAATTTGTTGCTAAACCCGTTTTGCTACAACGGAAGTTGTTCTTAAACCCATTTTTTGACAATCGAAGATGTTTCTAAACCCGTTTTACCACAACCAAAATTGTTGCTTAACCGGTTTTGCAACAACCAAAGTTGTTGCTGAACCCGTTTTACGACAACCGAAATTGTTACTTAACCCATTATGACACAACAAAAATAGATGCTAAACCCGTTTCGCGACAGTCGAAGTTGTTGCTAAACCCATTTTTGGACAACAAAAATTGTTGGTAAACCCGTTTTGTGACAAACAAAATAGTTTGCCAAACCCGTTTTGCGAAAACCGAAGTTGTTGCTATACCAATTTTGCGACAAACGAAGTTGTTGCCAAACCCGTTTTGTGATAAGTAAGATGTTGCTAAACCCATTTTGCGATGAACGAAGTTGTTCCTAAGCCCTCTTTACACAAGAGTAGTTGCAAAATCGATTTTGCGACAACTAAAGTAGTGTTACTAAACCAGTTTTGTGACAAACGAAGATGTTTCTTGACCCGTTCAGTGACAACAGATGCTAATTCTAAATGTGTTTTGCGACAACGGAAGTTGTTGCTAATCCCATTTTGCAACACAAGAGTTTTTTCTAATCCCGTTTTGCGACAACCGAAGTTGTTGCTAAACCCGTTTTGCTACAACCGAAGTTGTTCTTAAACCCGTTTTTCGACAACCCAAGATGTTGCTATACCCGTTTTGCGAGAAGCAAAATTGTTGCTATATTGGTTTTGCGACAACCGAAGTTGTTGCTAAACCCTTTTTACGACAACCGAAATAGTTGATAAACCCGTTTTGAGAAAAATGATATTGTTTCTAAACCCGTTTTGCGACAACCGAAGATGTAGCTAAACCCGTTTTTACAAGTTATTGCTAAACCCATTTTACACTAGAGGAGTAGTTTCTAAATCGATATTGTGACAACTAAAGTTGTTGCTAAACCCATTTTTTGACAACCGTAGTGTTACTAAACCCGTTTTGTGACAAACGAAGATGTTTCTAAACCCGTTATGAGACAATAGAAGTTGTTGCTAAACGTGTTTTGCGACTATAGAAGTTGTTACTGAACCCGTTTCGCAACAACCAAAGTCGTTGCTAAACCTATATTAAGACAACCGATGTTATTTCTTGACCCGTATTGCTACAACCGAAGTTGATACAAAATCCCATTTGCAACAACAGAGTGTGTTGAAAAACCCATTTTTTGACGACCGATGATGTTGCTAAACCAATTTTGTGACTACCAAAGTTGTTGCTAGGCCCGCATTGCGACAGCCGGAGTTGTTGCTAAACGCGTTTTGGCAGAACCGAGCTTGTTACCAAACCCGTGTTTCGACTACCGAAGTTGTTACTAAACCCATTTTGCGACTACCAAAGTAGTTGTTAAACCAGTTTTGCAACAACCGAAGTTGTTACTAAGCCTGTTTTGCGACAACCGAATTTATTTGTAAATCCGTTTTACGACAGACGAAGTTGTAGCTAAACCCGTATTTCGAGAATCGAATTTGTTGCTAAACCCGTTTTGCTACAACCGAAGTTGTTCTTAAACCCATTTTTTGACAACCGAATATGTTTCTAAACCCGTTTTTTGACAACCAAAATTGTTGCTTAACCGGTTTTGTAACAACCGAAGTTGTTGCTAAACCCGTTTTACGACAATCAAAATTATTACTGAACCCATTTTGAGACAACAGAAATTGATGCTAAACCCGTTTTGCGACAGCCGAAGTTGTTGCTAAACCCGTTTTTGGACAACCAAAATTATTGGTAAACCCGTTTTGTGACAAACAAAATTGTAGCTAAACCCATTTTGCGACAACCGAAGTTGTTGTAAACCCATTTTACGATAACCGAAGTTGTTGCCAAACCCTTTTTGTGATAAGCGAAGATGTTGCTAAACCCGTTTTGTGACGAACGAAGTTGTTGCTAAGCCCGTTTTACTCAAGACGAGTAGTAGCTAAATCGATTTTCCGACAACTAAAGTAGAGTTACTAAACCCGTTTTGAAACGAAGATGTTTCTTGATGTTTCTTGACCCGTTCAGTGACAATAGAAGCTATTTCTAAATGTGTTTTGCGACAACGGAAGTTGTTGCTAATACCGTTTTTCCACAACTATAGTTGTTGCTAATCCTCTTTTGCAACAACCGAAGTTGTTGCTAAACCCGTTTTGCTACAACCGAAGTTGTTCTTAAACCCGTTTTTTGACAACCCAAGATGTTGCTATACCCGTTTTGCGTCAACCAAAATTGTTGCTATATCGGTTTTGCGACAACAGAAGTTGTTGCTAAACCCGTTTTACGACAACCAAAATTGTTGCTAAACCCGGTTAGAGACAAACGAAATTATTTCTAAACCCGTTTTGCGACAACCGAAGTTGTAGACAAACTCGTTTTTTGAAAATCAAAGATGTTCCTAAACCCGTTTTGTAACAAACGAAGTTATTGCTAAACCTATTTTACACAAGAGGAGTAGTTGCTAAATCGATATTGCGACCACTAAAGTTGATGCAAAACCCATTTTTTGACAACAGTAGTGTTACTAAACCCGTTTTGTGACAAACGAAGATGTTTCTAAACCGGTTTTGCAAAAATAGAAGTTGTTGCTGAACCCGTTTTGCAAAAACCGAAGTCGTTGCTAAACCTATATTGAGACAACCGTCCTTATTTCTTAACCCGTTTGGCGACTACAGAAGTTGATACTAAATCCCTTTTGCAACAAAAAACCCTTTTTTTGACAACCGATGATGTTTCGAAACCAATTTTGCGTCTACCGAAGTTGTTGCTAGGCCCGCATTGCGACAACCGAAGTTGTTGCTAAACCCGTTTTGGGACAACCCAAGTTGTTACCAAACCCGTTTTCGACAACCGAAGTTGTTACTAAACCCATTTTATGACTACCAAAGTAGTTGTTAAACCAGTTTTGCAACAACCGAAGTTGTTACTAAGCCTGTTTTGAGCACCCGAAGTTGTTGCTAAATTCATTTTGCGTCAGACGAAGTTGTAGCTAAACCCGTATTTCGACAATTGAATTTGTTGCCTAACCCGTTTTGCTACAACGGAAGTTGTAAACCCATTTTTTGACCACCGAAGATGTTTCTAAACTCATTTTACGACAACCAAAATTGTTGCTTAACCGGTTTTGCAACAACCAAAGTTGTTGCTAAACCCAGTTTACGACAACCGAAATTGTTACTTAACCCATTTAGAGACAACAAAAATTGATGCTAAACCCGTTTTGCGACGGCCGAAGTTGTTGCTAAACCTATTTTTGGACAACCAAAATTGTTGGTAAACTCGTTTTGTGACAAACAAAATTGTTGCCAAACCCGTTTTGCGATAACCAAAGTTGTTGCTAAACCAATTTTGCGACAACCGATGTTGTTGCCAAACCCGTTTTGTGATAAGCGAAGATGTTGCTAAACCCGTTTTGCGATGAACGAAGTTGTTCCTAAGCCCTCTTTACACAAGAGTAGTTGCTAAATCGATTTTGCGACAACTAAAGTAGTGTTACTAAACTAGTTTTGTGACAAACGAAGATGTTTCTTGACCCGTTCAGTGATAACAGAAGCTAATTCTAAATGTGTTTTGCGACAACAGAAGTTGTTGCTAATCCCGTTTTGCCTCACTAGAGTTTTTTCTAATCCCGTTTTGCGACAACCGATGTTGTTGCTAAATCCGTTTTGCTACAACCGAAGTTGTTCTTAAATCCGTTTTTCGACAACCCAAGATGTTGCTATTCCAGTTTTGCGACAAGCAAAATTGGTGCTATATTGGTTTTGCGACAACCGAAGTTGTTGCTAAACCCGTTTTATGACAACCGAAATTGTTGATAAACCCGTTTTGAGAAAAACGAAATTGTTTCTAAACCCGTTTTGTGACAACCGAAGATGTCGCTAAACCCGTTTTCTGACAAATGAAGTTATTGCTAAGCCCATTTTACACTAGAGGTGTAGTTTCTAAATCGATATTGTGACCACAAAAGTTGTTGCTAAGCCCATGTTTTGACAACCGTAGTGTTACTAAACCCGTTTTGTGGCAAACGAAGATGTTTCTAAACCTGTTATGAGACAATAGAACTTGTTGCTAAACGTGTTTTGCGACTATAGAAGTTGTTGCTGAACCCGTTTTGCAACAACCGAAGTCGTTGCTAAACCTATATTAAGACAACCGATGTTATTTCTTGACCCGTTTTGCGACAACCGAAGTTGATACTAAATCCCTTTTGCAACAACAGAGTGTGTTGAAAAACCCATTTTTTGACGACCGATGATGTTGCTAAATCAATTTTGAGACTACCGAAGTTGTTGCTAGGCCCGCATTGCGATAGCCGGAATTGTTGCTAAACGCGTTTTGGGAGAACCGAGGTTGTTACCAAATCCCAGTTTCGACTACCGAAGTTGTTACTAAACCCATTTTGCGACTACCAAAGTAGTTGCTAAACCAAGTTTGCAACAACCGAAGTTGTTACTAAGCATGTTTTGCGACAACCGAAGTTATTGCTAAATCCGTTTTACGACAGATGAAGTTGTAGCTAAACCCGTATTTCGAGAATCGAATTTGTTGCTAAACCCGTTTTGCTACAACCGAAGTTGTTCTTAAACCCGTTTTTTGACAACCGAATATGTTTCTAAACCCATTTTCTGACAACCAAAATTGTTGCTAAACCGGTTTTGTAACAACCGAAGTTGTTGCTAAACCCGTTTTACGACAATCGAAATTGTTACTTAACCCATTTTGAGACTACCGAAATTGATGCTAAACCCGTTTTGCAACAGCCGAAGTTGTTGCTAAACCCGTTTTTGGACAACAAAAATTATTGGTAAACCCGTTTTGTGACAAACAAAATTATTGCTAAACCCATTTTGCGACAACCGAAGTTGTTGCTAAACCCATTTTACGACAACCGAAGTTGTTGCCAAACCCGTTTTGTGATAAACGAAGATGTCGCTAAACCCGATTTGCGACGAACGAAGTTGTTGCTAATCCCGTTTTACACAAGATGAGTAGTAGCTAAATCAATTTTCCGACAGCTAAAGTAGAGTTACTAAACCCGTTTTGAGACAAACGAAGATGTGTCTTGATGTTTCTTGACCCGTTCAGTGACAATAGAAGCTATTTCTAAATGTGTTTTGCGACAACGGAAGTTGTTGCTAATCCCGTTTTTCCACAACTAGAGTTGTTGCTAATCCTATTTTGCAACAACCGAAGTTGTTGCTAAACCCGTTTTGCTACAACCGAAGTTGTTCTTAAACCCGTTTTGCGACAACCGAAGTTGTTGCCAGGCCCGCATTGCGATAGCCAGAGTTGTTGCTAAACGCGTTTTGGGAGAACCGATGTTGTTACCAAACCCCTATTTCGACTACCGAAGTTGTTACTAAACCCATTTTGCAACAACCAAAGTAGTTGCTAAACCAGTTTTGCGCAACCGAAGTTGTTACTAAGTATGTTTTGCGACAACCGAAGTTGTTGCTAAATTCGTTTTGCGATTGACGAAGTTGTAGCTAAACCCGTTTTTCGATAATCGGATTTGTTGCTAAACCCGTTTTGCTACAACCGAAGTTGTTCTTAAACCCATTTTTTTACAACCGAAGATGTTTCTAAACCCGTTTTCCGACAACCAAAATTGTTGCTAAATCGGTTTTGTTACAACCGAAGTTGTTGCTATACCCGTTTTACGACAATCGAAATTGTTACTTAACCCATTTTGAGACAACAAAAATTGATGCTAAACCCCTTTTGCGACAGCCGAAGTTGTTTCTAAACCCATTTTTGGACAACCAAAAGTATTGGTAAACCCGTTTTGTGACAAACAAAATTGTTGCTAAACCCGTTTTGCGACAACCGAAGTTGTTGCTAAACCAATTTTACGACAACCGAAGTTGTTGCCAAACCCGTTTTGTGATAAGCGAAGATGTAGGTAAACCCGTTTTGCGACGAACGAAGTTGTTGCTAGGCCCGTTTTAGACAAGATGAGTAGTAGCTAAATCGATTTTGCGACAACTAAAGTAGAGCTACTAAACCCGTTTTGTGACAAACGAAGATGTTTCTTGACCCGTTCAGTGACAATAGAAGTTATTTCTAAATGTGTTTTTCGACAACGGAAGTTGTTGCTAATCCCATTTTTCGACAATTAGAGTTGTTGCTAATCCTGTTTTGCAACAACCGAAGTTGTTGCTAAACCCGTTTTGCTACAACCGAAGTTGTTCTTAAACCCGTTTGTTGACAACCCAAGATGTTGCTATACCCATTTTACGACAACCAAAATTGTTGCTATATCGGTTTTGCGACAACCGAAGTTGTTGGTAAACCCGTTTTACGACAACCAAAATTGTTGCTAAACCCGTTTAGAAATAAACAAAATTGTTTCTAAACCAGTTTTGTGATAACCGAAGTTGTTGCTTAACCCATTTTGCGACAACCGCAGTTGTTGCCACACTCATTTTTTTTTAATCGAAGATGTTGCTAAACCTGTTTTGTGACAAACGAAGTTAGTGCTAAACCCATTTTACACAAGAGGAGTAGTTGCTAAATCGATATTGCGACCACAAAAGTTGTTGTTAAACCTATTTTTTGAGAACCGTAGTGTTACTAAACCCGTTTTGTCAGAATCGAAGATGTTTCTAAACCCGTTCGGCGACAACAGAAGTTGTTGCTAAACTTGTTTTGCCATAATAGAAGTTGTTACTGAACCCGTTTTGCAACAACCGAGGTCGTTGCTAAACCTATATAGAGACAATCGATGTTATTTCTTAACCCGTTTTGCGACAACCGAAGTTGATACTAAATACCTTTTGCAACAAAAGAGTGTGTTGAAAAACCCATTTTTAGACAACCGATGATGTTGGTAAACCTATTTTGTGACTACCGAAGTTTTTTCTAGGCCCGCATTGTGACAACCGAAGTTCTTGCTAAACCCGTTTTGGGAAAACTGAAGTTGTTACCAAACCCATTTTCCGACAACCGAAGTTGTTACTAAACCCATTTTCTGACTACCAAAGTAGTTGTTAAACTAGTTTTGCAACAACCGAAGTTGTTACTAAGCCTGTTTTGCGAAAACCGAAGTTGTTGCTAAATCTGTTTTGCGCAGACAAAGTTGTAGCTATACCCGTATTTCGACAATCGAATTTGTTGCTAAACCCGTTTTGCTACAACCGAAGTTGTTCTTAAACCTGTTTTTCGACAACCGAAGATGTTTCTAAACCCGTATTTCGACAACCAAAATTGGTGCTAAACCAGTTTTACGACAACTGAAGTTGTTGCTAAACTCGTTTTACGACAACAAAAATTGTTACTAAACCCGTTTTGAGACAACAGAAATTGATGCTAAACCCGTTTTGCGATAGACGAAGTTGTTGCTAAACTGGTTTTTGGACAACCAAAAATATTGGTAAACCCGTTTTGTGACAAATAAAATTGTTGCTAAACCCGTTTTGCGACAACCGAAGTTGTTACTAAACCCATTTTACGACAACCGAAGTTGTTGCCAAACCCATTTTGTGATAACCGAAGATGTTGCTAAACCCATTTTGCGTCGAACTAAGTTGTTCCTAAGCCCGTTTTACACAAGAGGAGTTGTTGCTAAATCGATTTTGCGACAACTAAAGTAGTGTTACTAAACCCATTTAGTGACAAACGAAGATGTTTCTTGACCCGTTCAGTGACAATAGAACCTATTTCTAAATGTGTTTTGCGATAATGGAAGTTGTTGCTAATCCATTTTTGCCACATTAGAGCTGTTGCTAATCCCGTTTTGCGAAAAACGAAGTTGTTGCTAAACTCATTTTGTTAAAACCGAAGTTGTTCTTAAACCCCTTTTTTGACAACCCAAGATGTTGCTATGCCCGTTTTGCGACAACTGTTGGGTGTCCAGCAAGTGCACTAGGTCAGCAAGTAATATAGACTCGAGAGTCCAGATATCGATCCCACAGAGAAGTTGATGAGAATTTAGTTGAAGTAAATATTTTTCTATTGATTGAGGGAAAAGAAGTTTTTGGTTTAGTTTTTAAAAATTGAAAAGAAAACAGAATTAAACTACAGGAAAAACTAATGGAGATGAGATGTTGGGGAAGAATGTCAATCCCTCCTAGTTGCTAATATGCAAAGTTCTGATTTTATAACTCAAATAACCTTACATTGACTTAGCTTTTGTAAACCTGGTTACCCATATACCGGAAATAACTTTCACTTATTCCTTGAACTCCTTCTCAACTGGAACATTCAAATCCTAAGTCCATAAATATAAAAGCTTGAAGATTTACTCTCTCTTATTCAGAACAAGAGTTATAGAAGTCACATCACTTTTCAACTAGTCTCCTTCGAAACCGGAACAATCTAGTTTAAAAGCGAGTTGGTTTAGAAAACAAGAATCATACAACTGACCCAAATTTCTACTGAAATTTAACTTCTCTATTCGAACCTCATTAAACTTCAAATATCAATTCAGATCAGAAATAAGCAATGAACCCAGTTTCTAAAACAAAAGCAGTAATAAGGATTCAATTACAGCCATAGACATAAACTAAACTAAGTACAAAAACCCCCTTGAAGGACTGCCTTTGGCTTCTCTTTCACCTTGACTGAAATCTTCACCTTCTCCCTCTAAAGTGCCAAGAGGTCGTGTAAGACTCCCTCTGGACTTTTCTGTTCACTCTAACATAACTACAAAACAATAAAAACAAACTAAGAACTATTCTAAGAGCTTGAACTCGGAACTGGATCTAAAACTCCCCCCTTTATGCTTTGCCTCGGACCTCCTTTTATAGCTGAAGCTCTGCCCAGAACTTGTAATTTTGGTCTCTGTCCAGGGGTAGGACTTGTGACTTCCCGATCGTAGAATTGGCTGAAATTACATCCGAACCTTCCTTACATACTCCTTGACTTCTGTACGAAGTTTGAAGTCATTCTGAGTTGGGAAACCTGAGATATCGCCTTGCGAAGTTGAACTAGTTTTGCTGCCAATTCCAGCACTGGGTCCACCACTTTGAAAATATAAAACTCCACAATCCCAACTTGGATTGGCCTGATTTTCCGTGTAATGATTCTCAATCCGCTCAGGAAGGTGTGGTCCAAATTTGGAGCCAGTTGGAAGTCAGAATCTCCATATATGGCCTCTTCAATCTCGAACATGGACTTTCCTTTTTTGGCAGCAGTTTCCTTCTTTGTCTTGGACTTCTCTTCTTTACCATTCAATGCACCTAGACTTTGTCAATATATCATAAAATCTTTGTGGATACCTTCCTTAACCAATTAGGACTTCTTCTTCCAAGTCTGGGCTTGGTTGGTAGTCAGAATCCAGAGATTTCTGCATGTCACGAAGCTGAGTACGCGGCGCGGTAGCGCCGAATTGTTCATTGTTTTGGCGCGGTTGCGCCACTGGAGAAGGAATTTTATTTAAGTCTGGAGCACGACCTTCGGGGGTCTAATATGAGAAAGGATTCTTCATGGTGCAGTCGCGCCACTTTATGCTGTCAAACTGGCATAAATTTTCAGGAAGATGTTGCTAAACCCGTTTTACGACAACCAAACTTGTTGCTAAACCCATTTTGAGACAACAGAAATTGTTGCTAAACCCGTTTTGAGACAACCGAAATTGTTGCTAAACCCGTTTTGCAATAACCGAAGTTATTTCTAAACCCGTTTTGCGAGAACCGAAGTTGTTCTCAAACTCGTTTTTTGATAACCAAAATTGTTGCTAAACCCGTTTTGAGACAACTGAAATTGTTGCTAATCCCTTTTTTCAACAACCGAAGTTGTTGCTAAACCCGTTGAGCTGCAACTGAAGTTATTGCTAATCCGCTTTTGCAACAACCGAAGTTGTTGCAAAACTCATTTTTTGATAATCGAAGATGTTGCTAAACCCGTTTTGCAACAAACGAAGTTATTGCAAAGCCCATTTTACACAAGACGAGTAGTTGCTAAATCGATATTGCGACAACTGAAGTAGTTGCGAAACCCATTTTTTGACAACCGTAGTCTTACTAAACCCATTTTGTGACAAACGAAGATGTTTCTAAACCCGTTCTGTGACAACATAAGTTGTTGCCAAACGTGTTTTGCGACAATGGAAGTTGTTGCTGAACCCATTTTGCAACAACAGAAATATTTGCTAAACCTATATTGGGACAACGGACGCTATTTCTAAACTCGTTTTGCGACAACCGAAGTTGATACTAAATCCCTTTACCAACAACCGAATTAGATGACAAACCTATTTTGTGACAACCGATGATGTTCCTAAACCAATTTTGCGACAACCGAAGTTGTTGCTAAGCCCGCATTGCGACAGCCGAAGTTGTTGCTAAACCCGTTTTGGGACAACCGAAGATGTTACCAAACCCGTTTTGCGACAACCGAAGTTGTTACTAAACCCATTTTGCGACAACCAAAGAAGTTGCTAAACCAGTTTTGTGCAACCGAAGTTGTTACTAAGTCTGTTTTGTGACAACCAAAGTTGTTGCTAAATCCGTTTTGCGATAGACGAAGTTGTTGCTAAATCCGTTTTGCGGTAACAGAAGTTGTTGCCAAACCAGTTTTTTGATAACCGAAGATGTTGCCAAACCCGTTTTGCGACAAACGATGTAGTTGCTAAGCCCGTTTTCCACAAGAGGAGTAGTTGCTAAATTGATTTTGCGACTACTAAACTTGTTTCTAAACCCATTTTTCGACAACGGAAGTGTTGCTAAACCCGTTTTGTGACAAACAAAGATGTTTCTTGATCCGTTATGCCACAACCGAAGTTATTTCTAAACGTGTTTTGCGACAACGGAAGTTGTTGCTAATCCCGTTTTGCTACAACAAGAGTTGTCGCTAATCCCGTTTTGTGACTGTTGGGTGTCTAGCAAGTGCAATAGGTTAGCAAGTAATACAAACTTTAAGAGTCCAGATATCGATCCCACAGGGACCTTGATGAGAGCCTAATCTAAGCAAAAACTTTCCTATTGATAGAGGTGAAGAAAATTTGGATTTTTGTTTGAAAACTAAAAAAGAAAACAGAATTTAAACTTCTGGAAAAACTTATGAAGATGAGATGTTGAGGAAGACAGTCAATCCCTCCTAGTTGTTGACATGCAAAGTTCTAATTTTATAGCTCAAGTACCCTCACCTTGACTTAGCTTTTGAAAACTCAATTTCCCATATACAGGAAATAACTTTCACTTAGTCTTTCAACTCCTTCTCTACTCGAACTTTCAAATCCTAAGTGCATAAATATAAAAGCTTAAAGATTAACTCTTTCTTATTCAGAACTAGTCTCCTTCAAAACTGGAACAATCTAGTTTAAAAGCGAGTTACTTTAGAAAACAAGGAATCATCTAACTAACCCAAATCTTTACTGAAATTTAACTTCTCAATCCGTACCTCATTAAACTTCAGGTATCAATCTAAATTAGCAATAAGCAATGAATACAGATTCTAAAAACAAAAGCAGAGTACTTTATTGCTATAGAATTAAGAACTTAAACATAAACAACTAGGAGTTCATGACTTCCCCAACAAAGAGAGACTACTCCATGCTAATAAAATAAACACAGAAAGATGATTCAATTACATCCATGAAAACAAGAAGAAAATAAGTACAGAAAATCCCCTTGAGGACTGCCCTTAGCTTCAACTCCTCCCTTAACTGAAATCTCTTCCTTCTCTCTCTAAAGTACCAATAGGTCATGCAAGACTTCCTCTGAACTTTCTCTCAACTTCAAACTAACTAAAAGAACAAGAATTTAAAATAAAAATCGGAATTGGAACTAAAAAACTGGATGCTTGATCTCTGCCTCAGACCTCCTTTTATAGTAGAAGTTCTGTCCAAAACTTGTAATTTTAGCCTCTGTCCAGGGGTATGAATTGTGACTTCCCGAACCTTCCTTCTATAGTCCTTTGCTTTCTCACAAAATTTGAATCCATTCTGAGTGGAAAAACTCGAGATATGAAGAGATGAAGTTGCATGGTTTCTGCTGCCAATTTCTGCACTGGGTCCACCACTTTGGAGAAGTGAACTTGAGAAGCCCGGCTTGGATTGGCCTGAATTTTCGTGATATGATCCTCAGTAGTACCAGGAATCATCGTTCCAAGTTTGGCTTCAATTGGGATTAGTGAACTCCAGTTATCCTCCTCTTAAAACTAGGATTTTTCCCCCTTTTCTGGCAGCAGTTTCCTTCTCTGCCTTGAACTTCTCTTTCTGCTCATTCAATGCACCTGGACTCGAGCAAACTTCCTTAAGATCATCGTGGATACCTTTCTTAGGCATTTAGGACTCCTTATCCCATTTTGGGCTAGATTGGTTATCAGGTCGAGCCGAATTGTTCTTTATTTTGGCGCGGTCGCGCCACTGGAATAGAATTTTTTGTCTATGTCTGGGAACGGCCTTCGGGTTCCATATGAGGAAGGACTTTTCATGGCGCGGTCGCACCGTTTTATGCTGTTGAACTGGCGTGGTCGCGCCACTCCTTAGATTCTTTACTGACTTCCCGAAATTGCACTCTGAACTCTATATGGAAATAGGGCAGCGCGGCAGCGCCAATGGTAGCACCATCTTCATGGCACGGTACGGTCGCGCCATTTCACATTCTGGAGTTGTCTTCTATGTGGCTTTCCTAGCCATTACGAATTTTTGGGATTTATTTGAATTTTCGCACATTTTACCGGCACAGTCGCTCTGTTTCCTTTTTGGCTCTTTCTGCTCCTTTCTGCTTCAATTTTGCTCAGAAATCAGATTTTCTTCATCCTTCAGGTACCTGAGACACAAAACGTAGAATTGAGTTATATAAGTCATTTTCATGCAAATAATTAACTCTAAATGGGAGTTTATGCTCATCAAATCATGCTTAAATAAGTGACTTTTGGACACTTATCACAACCCCAAACTTAAACATTTGCTCGTCCTCGAGCAAACTCTGAAATAAACACCAGGTAGATATGTAAAGACTAAGAAAAATCCAATGACCATCCCTTTTTAAAGTTTTCAAGATAGATGTTTTACTCCTTTCCTAATGATGGTTCTTCTTGCTTAGCCAAAACGGATTTTGATTTTTCTTCAAATTTCTCAAAGATGCTTATTCCTATACAAGTAAGAAGTCTCAATTCAACTCCATAGGCCAACAGTCCACTCTCCACTAACCTAAAGGAATTTTTAATTCTGATCAATAGGTCTTTATGGGTTGTAATGAGGCAGGGGTAATGGGTATGATGAAGATTTTTGGTTTTGTTTTGGGTTTTATTCTCCTCCTCATATCCATTTTTCCATTTTCCTTAGCATGAATTGGATTTGAGACTTTTCCTCCAAGCTCTTCCACCCCAAACTTATTCTTTTGCATTGATCCCTCATTTTTCCTTTTCCATCTTTTTTTTCTCTTTCCCATGTAACTTTTTCTTTGGGTTTTGTCCAGAGTCTAGCTTACCTCATCGGTTGACTTAGAGTCCCTAAGCTTGTTGAGGCCCGAGACCCTATGCACACACGAGGTGGCCTTTCCCTTAACTAACCTCCAAGTTTTTTTTTGTTTTTTCTTTGCCTTTGTTTGGAGTCCAGCTTACCTTGCCGGTTGACTCAGAGAGCCTAAGCTTGCCGAGGCCCAAGTCCCGGTGCACACACAACGTGGCCTTTCTCCTACTCAGCCCAGAAATTTTTCTTTCTTTTCTTTCTTGCTCCTTCTTCCCCTTTACAAAGAAATATTTCTATCCCCTTCATCCATCCCTCCTTATAACTTCAAAATTTTTATCCATGCTCATTCAAACAGAACACTTCAATAATTTGGAGAATCATGGGTAAGTAAGAAACAAGTTTATTTATCACTAAGGCTGGTTCATGTAGCATGGGACATTGAAACAAAACAGGGATCTTTTTGGCCCAAGAGGTTTGACAAAAGGTGATGCAACTTGTGCATTGAAAATGGGTGGCTTTGAAAAAGGCTCAAACGATTCTTAAACAGGTGCCTAAATCACCTCAGAATTTTGAAAACCTTTCTCAGTTTCGCCTCAAGTTTTCCTCAGGTTGGTTCTAGTGATTGAAATAAACTTGCTCACTTGTACTTTATTTTTGAAAACTATTCTTAAAAAAAAATTCTCATCCATTCAAGACTTCGCATCTGAACTAATATATTTTTCCAGAAAGTGAATCATGCTATTCATATCATTTAGGATTGTCACTGGTATTTTTAAAAATCTCTAATGGAATTTCTGGTGAAGTTTTGAAAAAAAACAGAGTTTTTTAAATCCATTGAGTATGCATGATGAAATCAGGAAGAGTATCCCACCCCAAACTTAAAAACCTGCTTTGTCCTCAAAGTAGCAATAAACACAGGAGTGAAAGAGATACTTCCCTGACAGTCTGGTTTGTTGAGGTTGGATGGCACTCCCTTGGTGATCTTGAATTCTGCTTTCATGGTTAGTGCCAAACATTTGCATAATTTTCAGCAATGAAACATAAAAATTGACTTGCAGTGTCTCTTTTGGCATAAAATTGTTTTTCAAAAGAATACCTGTAGTGGATTCAGTGTTCCTCACCTCAGAACCATCATACATCATCAAGGCAGTGGTGCGGCCGCCGCGCCAGAATTTGGCACGGGCGCGCCAAGTAATTTCATCAATTCTGCAGATCTTGAATGATATTTTCAATTTTTCCACTTTGGACGGGTTAGTATCCGTGACAGGCAGATTCAGAGTCATTTTTCACATATTTTCATTGGGAGAATTATTAAAAGCATGCTTTGAGACAAATCATTGAGAGGAAGAATCATAATTTCATTAATATGAATGGAGATTGAGTGTATATTAATAAAATTGCATTAAATCACACTCTCAAGCAAAAGTACACACAAAAAGCAAGCTCAAACATGAGTTTTAACATGGAAAAGTTTAAAAGATATAGTAAGAAGTTTCTACTCGTCTGTTTTCTTTTTCATCTTCTTCTTCCATTTTCCAGTTTTGAGTTTTTAATTTTTTTGTGTTTTTCTGTTTTTTGAATGCAGTAAATTTTTTAATCTAACCCTATTCCTATCCTAGGTCTGTGCAAAGAAATCAAAATCTTATTCAAATTTAAACAAGTCCTAAAAATTTTGAAAAGAACTATCCTAACCTTCTCAAAAAAAATTCCAGCAAATTCAAAAACTCCTACTTCTATTTTTACACGACCTACTGATACATGTGATCTGATCCACCAGGATCGAATGGAAACTGGAACCATCCATGCTGGAGGGTGTTTTTGACTTTGGAATGTGATGCATGGTGACTCAAACTTTTGAGTAAAGAGCTGGTCACTCTTTCTCTTTTCTGGTTAGCCTCTAACTTGTTTTGCTCCTTTATTTTTAGCCAACTTTTCTTCACACTGCCCAGACATAATAAATTTTGAATTTCAACTTTTGTGGGTGGTTTATAGGGCTGGATAATGAAAAAATCAATATCTAATGAAAGGAAAGAATGTTCATTATCCTTGGTGTCCTCTATCCTAACTTCTTTATTATGCTCTTCATGGGGTTTTTCTTCTTGTTCTACCTCATCCCCTTCTTTCTCTTCTTCTTTTTCCTCCATGGTCTTCTCATCTTCGCCCTCTTTAAGTTTCTAAAATTACAATAACTCTCAGCTCTCTTCGTTGTATCTTCCTCTATGTATTCTACAGTAACACATAAATTAAAACAAGAAGTGCTAGCTGTATTCATCCATTCAAAATTACTCGGTACAGTACCTTGGTTCATACCTGATATGACAGTGGCCATCTGTCCTATTCGTATTTCCAGATTTCTGATGGAAGCTCCTTGAGTATT
Source organism: Aristolochia fimbriata (assembly GCA_019845555.1). Taxonomy (NCBI): domain Eukaryota; kingdom Viridiplantae; phylum Streptophyta; class Magnoliopsida; order Piperales; family Aristolochiaceae; genus Aristolochia; species Aristolochia fimbriata. The sequence goes on from CM034079.1 coordinate 25,911,599, forward strand.
TAGGAATGCTTCTTGAGCGTCAAGCTTGGCTTCAGTCTAAGCATCTCTTTTTTCTTGATTTTCTAGGAACTTTAAAAACATCTCCTCAAGTCTGGCTCTTTGTGAATCATCAATGGTTTCTAAACTAGGTTGTTCATCAGTTGGATTTAACATAGTATCTATTTGGACAGAATTGTTATCCACTAGAGTGGTCAGCCTAGACCAGTCTTCTTGAGGCTGACGGGGATATGCATGATGATATGAATAGTCACTTAACATAGGAGGGTGATCATACCTTAACCTGGACAATTGCCCATGTGTCAAATTGTCCTGCCAATCATTCTCAAAATATGGATTTACATTTTGCTTAGGGAAATAATTGTCATACTCTGCTTCATAGAAACTATGAGGTTCATTATCAACAAAAGAACATGATATATTAGAATCATACCTCCATGAATGATGATTGGAAGATGCATATGGTTGGGGAAATTCTGAATATGAGTTAGGATATCGACTTATCTCATTCTGCACGTCCTTCCACCTCTCATCTGTGTGCTTGAAGTTATACCATTCCATGAAAGCTCACAAGCCACACAGATCATGGTTACCTGAGTGCTCTTACCGGTTCTGGATCAATTTCAGCAAGTGGCCCACCACTGATTCTGATTTTCATGCTCAAACCCGGTTCAACCTGAAAGACAGAATATAAAAATTAAACTCAATCAACAAAATTAAATTCACTTAAACTTACTCTCAATTCAATGGTCCCCGGCAACGGCGCCAAAAACTTGTTAGGTGTCTAGCAAGTGCACAACGTCAACAAGTAATATAGACTTTAAGAGTCCAAATATCGATCCCACAGGGACATTGATGAGAGCCTAATCTAAGCAAAAACTTTTCTATTGATTGAGGTCAAGAAAATTTGGATTTTTGTTTGAAAACTGAAAAACAAAACAGAATTTAAACTTTTGGAAAAACTTATGAAGATGAGATGTTGGGGAAGACTGTCAATCCCTCCAAGTTGTTGACATGCAACGTTCTTATTTTATAGCTCAAGTACCCTCACCTTGACTTAGCTTTTGAAAACCCAATTACCCATATACAGGAAATAACTTTCACTTAGTCTTTGAACTCCTTCGCAACCGGAACATTCAAATCCTAAGTGCATAAATATAAAATCTTAAAGATTAACTATTTCTTATTCAGAACAAGAGTTTAATATGTCACATCGCCTCCCACTAGTCTCCTTCGAAACCAGAACAATCTAGTTTAAAAGCGAGTTGTTTTAGAAAACAAGGAATCATATAACTAACCCAAATCTTTACTGAAATTTAACTTCTCAATCCGTAGCTCATTAAACTTCAGGTATCAATCTAAATTCACAATAAGCAATGAATATAAATTCTAAAAACAAAAGCAGAGTACTTTATTGCTATAGAATTCAGAACTTAAACATAAACAACTAGGAGTTCCTGACTTCCCCAATAAAGAGAGACTACTCCATGCTAATAAAATAAACACAGAAAGATGATTCAATTATGGCCATGACAACTAGAAGAAAATAAGTACAGAAAACCCCCTTGAGGACTGCCCTTAGCTTCAACTCCTCCCTTAGCTGAAATCTCTTCCTTCTCTCTCTTAAGTACGAAGAGGTCGTGCAAGACGTCTGATAAGTGTCCAAAAGACACTTATTTATGCATGATTTAATGAGCATAAATTCCTAATTTGATTTGATTATGAGCTTGAAAGTGACAAATATAACTCAAATACATGTTTTGTGTGTCAGGTACCTTGTAAAAGAAGAAAATCTAAATTATGAGGAAAAAAAAGGAAAAAGGAGCAAAATCAAGCAAAAAAGAGAATGCTGCGACCGCGCCGGGAAAATGTTCAAAAATTCATAGAAATCCAGAAAATTCCCAACGGCTAGTAGAGCAGAAAAGAGGACACTTCCTGAATCTGAAATGGCGCGACCGTGCCCTCAAAGGGCGCTACCGCACCAGGAAGATGGCGCCTCTTGTGGCGCTGCCCCGCTGCACTGTTTCCATACATGGAGTTCAAGTTTAATTTCGGGAAGTCGCCAAAGAGTCTAAGGAGTGGCGTGACCGCGCCAGTTCTACAGCATAAAGTGGCGCGACCGCGCCATGAAGAATCCTTCCTCATATTGGACCCGAAGGCCGTGCTCCAGACTTAAACAAAATTTCTGCTCTAGTGGCGCGACCGCGCCAAAACAAAGAAACAATTCGGCGCGACCACGCCCCTGACTCAGCTTCGTGACTTGCGGAAATCTCGGGATTCTGACTTCCAATGAAGCCCAGACTTGGAAGAAGAAGTCCTAATTGGTTAAGGAACGTATCCAAGAAGATTTTATGATATATTTTCAGAGTCTAGGTGCATTGAATGGTCAAGAAGAGAAGTTCAAGACAGAGAAGGAAACTACTGCCATAAAAGGAAAGTACCAGTCCGAGATTGAAGAGGCCATATCTGGAGATCCCAACATCCAATTGCGTCCAAATTTGGACCAGAGCTTCCTGAGAGGATTTAGAATCATGAAACGGAAAATCAGGCCAATCCAAGTCGGGTTTGTGGAGTTTTATATTTTCAAAGTGGTGGACCCAGTCCTGGAATGGGCAGCAGAAGCAGTGAAACTTCTCAAGGTGATATCTTAAGTTTCCCAACTCAGAATGACTTTAAATTTCGTACACAAGTCAAGGACTATGTAAGGAAGGTTAGTGTGTAATTTCAGCAAATTCTGTGGTTGAGAAGTTACAATTCATACCCCTGGATAGAGTCTAAAATTACAAGTTCAGGGCAGAGCTTCAATTATAAAAGGAGGTCCGAGGCAAAGCACATCATCCAGTTTTTGAGTTCCAATTTCAGTTTTTAGTTTGTTTTTCTTATTCTTATAGTTAGTGTAGAGACATGAGAAAGTCCAGAGGGAGTCTTACATGACCTCTTGGCACTTAAGAGAGAGAAGGTGGAGATTTCAGTCAAGGTGCAAGAGAAGCCAAAGGCAGTCCTTCAAGGGGGTTTCTGTACTTAGTTTATTTTATTTCCATGGCTGTAATTGAATCCTTTTTACTGTGTGTTTATTCTATTGTTATGGAGTAGTCTCTCTTTGTTGGGGAAGTCATGAACTCCTTGTTGTTTATGTTTAAGTTCTGAATTCTATAGCAATAAAGTACCCTGCTTTTGTTTTAGAATCTGTATTCATTGGTTATTGCTAGTCTAGATTGATATCTGAAGTTTATTGAGGTACAAATGAGAAGTTAAATTTCAGTAAAGATTTGGGTTAGTTATATGATTTCTTGTTTTCTAAAACAACTCACTTTTAAACTAGATTGTTCCGGTTTCGAAGGAGACTAGTTGAAAAGTGATGTGACGTCTATAACTCTTGTTCTAAATAAGAGAGAGTAAATCTTCAAGCTTTTATATTTGTGCACTTAGAATTTGAATGTTCTGGTTGAGAAGGAGTTCAAGGAATAAGTGAAAGTTATTTCCGGTATATGGGTAACCACGTTTTCCAAAGCTAAGTCAAAGTAAAAGTGCTTGAGCAATAAAATCAGAATTTTACATGTTAACAGCTAGGAGGGATTGACACTCTTCCCCAACATCTCATCTCTATTAGTTTTTCCAGTAGTTTAATTATGTTTTCTTTTCAGTTTTCAAAACCAAAACCAAAAATTTCTTTTCCCTCAATCAATAGAAAAATCTTTACTTAAACTGAATTCTCATCAAGGTCTCTATGGCATCGATATCTGGACTCTCGAGTCTATATTACTTGCTGACCTAGTGCACTTGCTAGACACCCAACAACTTCCTCTGAACTTTTTCCTTCAAACTAACTAAATGAACAAGAATTTAAAATAAAAACAGGAATTGGAACTCAAAAACTGGATGCTTGATCTCTGCCTCGGACCTCCTTTTATAGCAGAAGTTCTGCCCAGAACTTGTAATTTTAGCCTCTATCCAGGGGTATGAATTGTGACTTCTCGACCTCATAATTGGATGAAATTACATCCAAACTGTCCTTCTATAGTCCTTCCCTCGTTCACAAAATTTGAATCCATTCTGAGTTGGGAAACTCGAGATATGAATAGAAGAAGTTGCATGGTTTCTACTGCCAATTTTAGTTTCTATTGGGATTAGGGAACTCCAGTTATCCTCCTCTTAAAACTTGGATTATTCCTCCTTTTCTGGCAACGGTTTCCTTCTCTGCCTTCAACTTCTCTTTCTGCTCATTCAATGCACCTGGACTCGAGCAAACTTCCTTAAGATCATCGTAAATACCTTCCTTAGGCATTTAGGACTCCTCCCAAGTTTGGGCTTGATTGGTTGTCAGGATCACGAGAATTCCGAAGTTTTCGTTTGCTGAGTCATCGGCGCGGTCGTGCCGAATTGTTCTTTATTTTGGCGCTGTCGCACCACAGGAACAAAATTTTTTGTCTAAGTCTAAGAACGGCCTTCGGGTTCCATATGAGGGAGGACACTTCATGGAGCGGTCGTGCCATTTTATGCTGTTCAACTGGCGCGATCGCGCCACTCCTTAGACTTTTTGCTGACTTCCCAAAATTGCACTTTGAACTCTTTATGGAAACAGGGCGGCGCGGCAGCGCCAGTGGTAGCGCCATCTTCTTGGCGCGGTAGCGCCATCGAGGGGCGCAGTCGCGCCGTTTCACATTCTGGAGTTGTCTTCTATGTGGCTTTGCTAGCCGTTGGGTATTTCTGGGATTTATTTGAATTTTTGCACATTTTACCTGCGCAGTCGCGCCGTTCCCTTTTTTGGCACGTTTTGCTCCTTTTTGCATCAATTTCGCTCAGAATTCATATTTTCCTCTTCCTTCAGGTACCTGAGACACAAAAAGTAGAATTGAGTTACATATGTCAATTTCATACTAATAATTAACTCAAAATGGGACTTTATTCTCATCAAATCATGCATAAATAAGTGTGTTTTGGACACATATCAGTGACAACCGAAGTTGTTGCAAAACCCGTTTGCTACAACTGAAGTTATTCTTAGACCCGTTTTTCGACTACCCAAGATGTTGCTATACCTGTTTTGCGAAAACCAAAATTGTTGCTATACCGGTTTTGCGACAACCAAAGTTGATGCTAAACTCCTTTTGAGACAACCAAAATTTTAGCTAAACCCATTTTGCGACAATCGAAGTTGTTTCTAAACCTGTTTTGCGACAGCCAAAGTTGTTTCCAAACTCATTTTTTGATAACTGAAATTGTTGCTAAACCCATTTTGAGACAACCGAAATTGTTGCTGAACCCGTTTTGCGACAACCGAAGTTGTTGCTAAACCCGTTTTGCGACAACCAAAGTTGTTGCAAAAGCCATTTTTTGATTACCGAAGATGTAGCAAATCCAATTTTGCGACAAACGAAGTTAGTGCTAAGCCCATTTTACACAAGAGGAGTAGTTGCTAAATCGATATTGCGACAACTGAAGTTGTTGTTGCTAAACCCATTTTTCGACAACCGTAGTGTTACTAAACCCGTTTGTGACAAACGAAGATGTTTCTAAACCCGTTCTGCGACAACAAAAGTTGTTGCTAAAAGTGTTTTCCGACAATAGAAGTTGTTGCTGAACCCATTTTGCACCAACCGAAGTTGTTGCTAAACCTATATTGGGACAACGGACGTTATTTCTAAACTCGTTTTGCGACGACTGAAGTTGATACTAAATCCCTTTTGCAACAAACAAATTTGATGATAAACCCATTTTGTGACAACCGATGATGTTGCTAAACCCATTTTGCGACAACCGAAGTTGTTGCCAAGCCCGCATTGCGACAACCGAAGTTGTTGCTAAACCCGTTTTGGGACAACCGAACTTGTTACCAAACCCGTTTTACGACAACCGAACTTGTTACCAAACCCGTTTTACGACAACCGAAGTTGTTACTAAACCCATTTTGCGTCAATCAAAGAAGTTGCTAAACCAGTTTTACGCAATCAAAGTTGGTACCAAGTCTTTTTTTCGACAATTGAAGTTGTTGCTAAATCCGTTTTTTGACAGACGAAGTTGTTGCCAAACCAGTTTTTTCATTGCCGAAGATGTTGCTAAACCCGTTTTGCGACAATCGAAATTGTTGCTAAGCCCGTTTTCCACAAGAGGAGTAGTTGCTAAATCGATTTTGCGATAACTAAAGTTGTTTCTTAACCCATTTTTTGACAACCGTAGTGTTACTAAACCCATTTTGTGACAAAGGAAGATGTTTCTTCACCCGTTATGCGACAATAGAAGCTATTTCTAAACGTGTTTTAAAAAAATCGAAGTTGTTGCTGAACCCATTTTCCAACATCCAAAGTTGTTGCTAAACTTATATTTTGACAACCGACGTTATTTCTAAACTCGTTTTGTGAAAACGGAAGTTGATTCTAAATCCCTTTTGCAACAATCGAATTTGATGATAAACCCATTTTGTGACAACCGATGATGTTGCTAAACCAATTTTTCGCCAATCGAAGTTGTTCCTTAGCCCCCTTTGCGACAGCCAAAGTTGTTGCTAAACCCGTTTAGGGACAAGCGAAGTAGTTACCAAACGCGTTTTGCGACAACCAAAGTTGATACTAAACTCATTTTGCGACAATCAAAGTAGTTGGTAAAGCAATTTTACTCAACAGAAGTTGTTACAGAGTTTGTTTTGCGACAACTGAAGTTCTTGCTAAATCCGTTTTGCGACATACGAAGTTGTTGCTAAATCCGTTTTGCGACAACCAAAGTTGTTGCCAAACCAATTTTTTGATAAACGAAGATGTTGGTAAACCTTTTTTGCGACAAACGAAGTTGTTGCTAAGCCCGTTTTCCACAAGAAGAGTAGTTGCTAAATCGATTTTGCGACAACAAAAGTTGTTTCCAAACCAAATTGTCGACAACTGTAGTGTTACTAAACCAGTTTTGTGACAAAATAAGATGGTTCTTGACCCGTTCTGCGACAATAGAAGTTATTGCTAAACCTGTTATGCGACAATGGAAGTTGTTGCTGAACCGGTTTGGCAACATCCGAAGTTATTGCTAACCCTTTATTTTGACAACCGATGTTATTTCTAAACTCGTTTTGCGACAACCGAAGTTGATACTAAATCCCTTTTGCAACAATCGGATTTGATGATAAACCCATTTTGTGACAACCGATGATGTTGCTAAACCAATTTTGCGACAACCGAAGTTGTTGCAAAGCCTGCATTGCGACAGCCGAAGTTGATGCTAAACCCGTTTTGGGACAACCGAAGTTGTTACCAAACCAGTTATGCGAAAACCGAAGTTGTTACTAATCACATTTTTCGACAACCAAAATATTTACTAAACCAGTTTTACGCAATCGAAGTTGTTACTGAGTCTGTTTTGCGACAACCGAAGTTGTTTGAAAATCCGTGTTACGACTTACGAAGTTGTTGCCAAATCCATTTTTCGACAAGCGAAGTTGTTGCCAAACCAGTTTTTTGATAACCGAAGATGTCGCTAAACCCGTTTTGCGACAAACGAAGTTGTTGCTAAGCTCGTTTTCAACAAGAGTAGTTGGTAAATCGGTTTTGTGACAACTAAAGTTGTTTCTCAACCCATTTTTCGACAACGGTAGGGTTCTAAACCGGTTTTGTGACAAACGAAGAAGTTTCTTGATCCGTTATGCGACTACAGAAGTTATTTCTAAATGTGTTTTGCGACAACAGAAGTTGTTGCTGAACCCGTTTTGCAACATTCGAAGTTGTTGGTGAACCATTATTTTGACAACCGACGTTATTTCTGAACTCGTTTTGTGACTGCTGAAGTTGAAACAAAATCCTTTTGCAACAAACGAATTTGATGATAAACCCATGTTGTGACAACCGATGATGTTGCTAAACCAATTTTGCGACAACCGAAGTTGTTGCTAAACCCGCATTGTGACAGCCGAAGTCTAAACCCGTTTTGGGACAACTGAAGTTGTTACCAAACCCGTTTTGTGACTATCGAAGTTGTTATTAAACCCATTTTGTGACAACCGAAGTAGTTGCAAAACCAGTTTTGCACAAGCGAAGTCGTTACTCTGTCTGTTTTGCGACAACTGAAGTTGTTGATAAATCCGTTTTGCGACTGACGAAGTTGTTGCTTAATCCGTTTTGCAACTCACGAAGTTGTTGCTAAATCCATTTTGCGACAAGCGAAGTTGTTGCCAAACCAATTTTTTGATAACCGAAGATGTCGCTAAACCCGTTTTGCGACAAACGAAGTTGTTGCTAAGGTCATTTTCCACAAGAGTGGTTGCTAAATCGATTTTACGACAACTAAAGTTGTTTCTGAACCCATTATTCGACAATCATAGTGTTCTAAACCCATTTTGTGACAAACGAAGAAGTTTCTTGATCCGTTCTACAACTACAGAAGTTATTTCTAAACGTGTTTTGCGACAAAGGAAGTTGTTGCTGAACCCGTTTTGCAACATCCGAAGTTGTTGCAAAAGCATTCTTTTGACAACCGACGTTATTTCTAAACTCATTTTCCGACTGCCGAAGTTGAAACAAAATCATTTTGCATCAAACGAATTTGATGATCAACCGATTTTGTGACAACCGTTGATGTTGCTAAACCAATTTTGCGACAACCGTAGTTGTTGCTAAACCCGCATTGTGACAGCCGAAGTTGTTGCTAAACCCATTTTGGGACAACCGAAGTTGTTACCAAACCCGTTTTGCGACTACCAAAATTGTTACTAAACCCATTTTGCGACAACCGAAGAAGTTGCAAAACCTGTTTTGCACAACCGAAGTTGTTACTCAGTCTGTTTTGCGACAATCGAAGTTGTTGCTAAATCCGTTTTGCGACATACGAAGTTGTTGCTAAATCCGTTTTGCGACAACCATAGTTTTTGCCAACCCAGTTTTTTGATAACTGAAGATGTTGCTAAACTCGTTTTGCGACAAAAGAAGTTGTTGCTAAGCCCGTTTTTCACAAGTGGAGTAGTTGCTAAATCGATTTTGCGTCAACAAAAGTTGTTTCTAAACCTATTTTTCGACAACCATAGTGTTACTAAACCCGTTTTGTGACAAACGAAGATGTTTCTTTACCCGTTCTGCGACAACAGAATTTATTTCTAAACGTGTTTTACGACAACGGAAGTTGTTGCTGAACCCGTTTTGCAACATCCAAAGTTGTTGCTAAACCTATATTCTGACAACCGATGTTATTTCTAAACTCGTTTTGCGACAACCGAAGTTGAAACTAAATCCCTTTTGCAACAATCGAATTTGACAACAAACCCATTTAGTGACACCCGATGATGTTGCTAAACCAATTTTGCGAGAACTGAAGCTGTTGCTAAGCCCGCTTTGCGACAGCCGAAGTTGTTGCTAAACCCATTTTGGGATAACCGAAATGTTATGAAACCCATTTTAGGACAACCGAAATAGTTACTAAACCCACTTTGCGACAACCAAAGTAGTTACTAAACCAGTTTTATGCAACCGAAGTTGTTAATGAGTCTGTTTTGCGACAGCTGAAGGTGTTGCTAAATCTGTTTTACGACATACGAAGTTGTTGCTAAATCCATTTTGTACCAATCGAAGTTTTTTCCCAACCAATTTTTTGATAACCAAAGATGTTGCTAAACCTATCTTGCGACAAACGAAGTAGTTGCCAGGCCCGTTTTCCACACGAGGAGTACTTGCTAAATCGATTTTGTGACAACTAAAGTTGTTTCTAAACCCATTTTTTGACAACCGTAGTGTTACTAAACCCATTTTGTGACAAACAAAGATGTTTCTTGACCTGTTCAGCAACAACAGAAATTATTTCTAAACGTGTTTTGCAACAACGGAAGTTGTTGCTGAACCAGTTTTGCTACATCCAAAGTTGTTGCGAAACCTATATTTAGACAACCGGCTTTATTCCTAAACTCGTTTTGCGAAAATGGAAGTTGATACTAAATCTCTTTTGCAACAACCGAATTTGATGATAAACCCATTTTGTGACAACCGATGATGTTGTTAAACCAATTTTGCGGCAAGCAAAGTTGCTGCTTAGCCCGGTTGGCGACAGCCAAAGTTGTTGCTAAACCTGTTTTGGGACTACCGAAGTACTTATCAATCCCGTTTTACAACAACCGAGGTTGTTACTAAACCCATTTTGTGACAACCAAAGAAGTTGCTAAAGCAGTTTTACTCAACAGAAGTTGTTACTGAATATGTTTTGCGACAACCGAAGTTCTTGCTAAATCCGTTTAGTGACATACAAAGTTGTTGCAAAATCCGTTTTACGACACCCGAAGTTGTTGCCAAACCAGTTTTTTGATAACCAAAGATGTCGCTAAACCCGTTTTGCGACAGACGAAGTTGTTGCTAAGCTTGTTTTCCACAAGTGTGGTTGCTAAATCGATTTTGCGACAACTAAAGTTGTTTCTAAACCTATTTTTCGACAATCGTAGTGTTCTAAACCCGTTTTGTGACAAACGAAGAAGTTTCTTGGTCCGTTCTGCAACTACAGAATTTACATGTAAACGTGTTTTGCGACAACGGAAGTTGTTGCTGAACCCGTTTTGCAACGTCCGAAGTTGTTGCGAAAGCATTATTTTGACAACCGACGTTATTTCTGAACTCGTTTTGCGACTGCCGAAGTTGAAACAAAATCCTTTTCCAACAAACGAATTTGATGATAAACCCATTTTGTGACAACCGATGATGTTGGTAAACCAATTTTGCGACAACCGAAGTTGTTGCTAAACCCGCATTGTGATAGCCGAAGTTGTTGTTAAACCCATTTTGGGACAACCGAAGTTGTTACCAAACCCGTTTTGCGACTGCCGAAGTCGTTAGTAAACCCATTTTTCGACAACCAAAGAAGTTGCAAAACCAGTTTTGCGCAACCGAATTGTTATTGAGTTTGTTTTGCGACAATCGAAGTTGTTGCAAAATCCGTTTTGCGACATACGAAGTTGTTGCTAAATCCGTTTTGCGACAACCAAAGTTTCTGCCAAACCAATTTTTTGATAACTGAAGATGTCGCTAAACTCCTTTTGCGACAAAAGAAGTTGTTGCTAAGCCCCTTTTTCACAAGTGGAGTCGTTGCTAAATTTATTTTGCATCAACTAAAGTTGTTTCTAAACCTATTTTTCGACAACCGTAGTGTTACTAAACCCGTTTTGTGACAAACGAAGATGTTTCTTTACCCGTTTTGCGACAACAGAAGTTATTTCTAAACGTGTTTTACAACAACGGAAGTTGTTGCAAAACCCGTTTCAACATCCGAAGTTGTTGCTAAACCTATATTTTGACAACTGATGTTATTTCTAAACTCGTTTTGCGACAACCGCAGTTGATACTAAATCCCTTTTCCAAAAACCGAATTTGACGACAAACCCATTTTGTGACAACCGATGATGTTGCTAAACCAATTTTGCGAGAACCGAAGTTGTTGCTAAGCCCGCATTGCGACAGCCGAAGTTGTTGCTAAACCCGTTTTGGGATAACCGAAATTGTTATGAAACCTGTTTTGCGACAATCGAAGTTGTTGCAAAACCCACTTTGCGACAACCAAAGTAGTTACTAAACCAGTTTTACACAACCGAAGTAGTTAATGAGTCTGTTTTGCGACAGCTGAAGGTGTTGCTAAATCTATTTTACGACAGACAAAGTTGTTGCTAAATCCATTTTGTACCAACCGAAGTTGTTACCAAACCAGTTTTTTGATAACCAATGATGTTGTAAACCCATTTTGTGACAAACGAAGTCGTTGCCAGGCCCGTTTTCCACAAGAGGAGTACTTGCTAAATCGATTTTGTGACAACTAAACTTGTTTCTAAACCCATATTTTGACAACCGTAGTGTTACTAAACCCATTTTGTGACAAACAAACATGTTTCTTGACCCGTTATGCGACAACAGAAATTATTTTTAAACGTGTTTTGCGACAATGGAAGTTGTTGCTGAACCAGTTTTGCAACATCCAAAGTTGTTGCGAAACCAATTTTTTGACAACCGACGTTATTTCTAAACTCGTTTTGCGAAAACGGAAGTTGATACCAAATCCCTTTTGCGACAACCGAATTTGAAGAAAAACCCATTTTTTGACAACCGATGATGTTGCTAAAGCAATTTTGCGCCAACCGAAGTTATTGCTTAGCCCGGTTGGCGACAGCCAAAGTTGTTGCTAAACCCGTTTTGGGACAACCGACGTAGTTACCAAACGCGTTTTACGACAACCGAGGTTGTTACTAAACCCATTTTGTGACAACCAAAGTAGTTGCTTAAGCAGTTTTGATGAACAGAAGTTGTTACTGAGTCTGTTTAGCGACAAGCGAAGTTCTTGCTAAATCCGTTTTGCGACATACGAAGTTGTTGCTAAAAGCTTTTTACGACAACCGAAGTTGTTGTCAAACCAGTTTTTTGATAAAACTAGATGTTGGTAAATCCGTTTTGCAACAAACGATGTTGTTGCTAAGCCCATTTTTCACAAGAGGACTAGTTGCTGAAATCGATTTTGCGACAACTAAAGTTGTTTCCAAACCCATTTCTCGACAACAGTAGTGTTACTAAACCCGTTTTGTGACAAACGAAGATGTTTCTTTACCCGTTTTGCGACAACAGAAGTTATTTCTAAACCTGTTTTGCGACAACAGAAGTTGTTGCTGAACCGGTTTTGCAACGTCCAAAGTTATTGCTAACCCTATATTTTGACAACCGACGTTATTTCTAAACTCGTTTTGGGACAACTGAAGTTGATACTAAATCCCTTTAGCAACAACCGAATTTGATGATAAACCCATTTTGTGTCAACCGATAATGTTGCTAAACCAATTTTGCGACAACCGAAGTTGTTGCTAAGCCCGCATTGCGACCGTTGAAGTTGTTGCTAAACCCATTTTGGGACAACTGAAGTTGTTACCGAACCAGTTTTACGAAAACCGAAGTTGTTACTAATCCTATTTCGCGACAACCAAAGTATTCACTAAACTAGTTTAACGCAACCAAAGTTGTTACTGAGACTGTTTTGCGACAACCAAAGTTGTTGCTATATCCGTTTTGCGCCTGACGAAGTTATTGCTAAATCCATTTTGCGACAACCAAAGTTGTTGCCAAACCAATTTTTTGATAGCTGAAGATGTTGCTAAACCCCTTTTGTGACAAAAGAAGTTGTTGCTAAGCCCGTTTTTCACAAGTGGAGTAGTTGCTAAATCAATTTTGCGTCAACTAAAGTTGTTTTTAAATCTATTTTTCGACAACCGTAGTGTTACTAAACCAGTTTTGTGACAAACGAAGATGTTTCTTTACCCGTTCAGTGACAACAGAAGTTATATCTAAATGTGTTTTACGACAACGGAAGTTGTTGCTGAACCCGTTTTGCAACATCCGAAGTTTTTGGTAAACCTATATTTTGACATCCGACGTTATTTCTAAACTCGTTTTGCGACTACCGAAGTTGATACTAAATCCCTTTTGCAACAACCGAATTTGACGACAAACCCATTTTGTGACAACCGATGATGTTGCTAAACCAATTTTGCGAGAACCGAAGTTGTTCCTAAGCCCGCATTGCACAGCCGATGTTGTTGCTAAACCCGTTTTGGGATAACCGAAATTGTTATCAAACCCGTTTTGCGACAACCGAAGTTCATACTAAACCCACTTTGCGATAACCAAAGTAGTCACTAAACCAGTTTTACACAACCGAAGTTGTTAATGAGTCTGTTTTGCAACAGCCGAAGGTGTTGCTAAATCCGTTTTACGACAGACGAAGTTGTTGCCAAATCTATTTTGTAACAACCGAAGTTGTTACCAAGCCAGTTTTTTGATAACCAAAGATGTTGTTAAACCCGTTTTGCGACAAACGAAGTCGTTTCCAGGCCCGTTTTCCAAAAGAGGAGTACTTGCTAAATCGATTTTGTGAGAACTAAAGTTGTTTATAAACCCAGTTTTTGACAACCGTAGTGTTACTAAACCCGTTTTGTGACAAACAAAGATGTTTCTTGACCTGTTATGCGACAACAGAAGTTATTTCTAAACGTGTTTTGCGACAACGAATGTTGTTGCTGAACCAGTTTAGCAACATCCGAAGTTGTTACGAAACCTATATTTTGACAACCGACGTTATTTCTAAACTCGTTTTGTGAAAACGGAAGTTGATACCAAATCCCTTTTGCAACAACCGAATTTGATGATAAACCCATTTTTGGACAATCGATCATGTTGCTAAACCAATTTTGCGCCAACCGAAGTTTATGCTTAGCCTGCAAGCCGACAGCCAAAGTTGTTGCTAAACCCGTTTTGGGACAACCGAAGTGGTTCCCAAACCCGTTTTGCGACAACCGAAGTTGTTACTAAACCCATTTTGTGACAACCAAAGTAGTTGCTAAAGCAGTTTTACTCAATAGAAGTTGTTACTGCGTCTGTTTTGCGACAACCGAAGTTCTTGCTAAATCCGTTTTGCGACATATGAAGTTGTTACAAAATCCGTTTTACGACAATCGAAGTTGTTGCCAAACCAGTTTTTTGATAACCGAAGATGTCGCTAAACCCATTTTGTGACAAACGAAGTTGTTGCTAAGCTCGTTTTCCACAAGAGAAGTTACTAAATCTATTTTGCGACAACTAAAGTTGTTTCTAAACGCATTTTTTGACAACTGTTTGACCCTTTTTCAAAGCCCTGTTGTCAAACCTCTTGGGCCAAAAAGATCCCTGTTTTGTTTCAATGTCCCATGCTACATAAACCAGCCTCAGTGATAATTAAACTTGTTTCTTACTGACCCATGATTCTCCAAATTATTGAAGTGTTCTATTTAAATGAGCATGGATAAAGATTTTGAAGTTGTAAGAGGGGATGGATGAAGGGTATAGAAATATTTGATTGTCAAGGACGAGAAGGAGCAAGAGAGGAAAAGAAAGAAAAAAAAAAAATTGGGGTTGATAAGGAGAAAGGCCACCTTGTGTGTGCACCGGGACTCGGGCCTCAGCAAGCTTAGAGTCTCTGAGTCAACCGGCAAGGTAAGCTGGACTCCAAACAAAGCCAAAGAAAAAGAAAGAAAAGGTTGTGGGTTAGTTAAGGGGAAGGCCACCTCGTGTGTGCACCGGGTCTCGGGCCTCAGCAAGCTTAGGGACTCTGAGTCAACCGACGAGGTAAGCTAGATTCCGGACAAAACCTAAAGAAAAAGATACACGGGAAAAAGAAAAAGAGGAAAAAAAAAGAGGGAAAAGGAAAAAATGAGGGATCAATGCAAAAGAATAAGTTTGGGGAGGAAGAGCTTGGGGGAAAAGTCACAAATCCAATTCATGCTCAGGAAAATGGAAAATGGATATGAGGAGCAGAATAAAAGACAAAAGAAAACCAAAAATCTTCATCATACCCATTAACCCTGCCTCATTACAACCCATAAAGACCTATTGATTAGAATTGAGAATTCCTTCAGGTTAGTGGAGAGTGGACTGATGGTTGGCTTATCGAGCTGAATTGAAACTTCTCACTTGTATGGGCATGTTCATCTCTGAAAAATTTGAAGAAAATTCGAAATCTGTTTTGACTAAGCAAGAAGAACCATCATTAGGAAATGAGTGAATCATCTATTTTTAAACTTTAGTTGGGAGGATTACTAAACTTTTCTTAGTCTTTACAGATCTATCTGGTATTTATTTCTGAGTTTTGCTCGACGACAAGCAAAGGTTTAAATTTGGGGTTATGATAAGTGTCCCAAAGACACTAATTTATGCATGAATTATTGATCCTAAATTCCTAATTTGAGTTGATTATAGGCATGAAAGTGACAAATATAACTCAAATACATGTTTTGTGTCTCAGGTACCCTGTAAAAGAAGAAAATCTAAATTCTGAGGAAAAATGAAGGAAAAAGGAGCAAAATCAAGCAAAAAAGGGAATGGCGCGACCGCGCCGAAAAAATGTTAAAAAATTCAAAGAAATCCTAAAAATTCCCAACGGCTAGTGAGGCTGAAAGGAGGATAGTTCGTGAATGTGAAATGGTGCGACCGCGCCCCCCGAGGGCGCTACCACGCCATGAAGATGGTGCTACCTCTGGCGCTACAGCGCCTCATTATTTCCTTACATTGATGCCAAGTTCTAATTCGGGAATTCGGCAAGGAGTCTAAGGAGTGGCACGACCGCGCCCGTTCGACAGCATAAAGTGGCGTCACCGCGCCATGAGGAATCCTTTCTCTTTTTGGACCTGAAAGACGTGCACTAGACTTAGATAAAAATTTCTGCTCCAGTGGCGCGACTGCACCAAAACCAAAAACAATTCGGCGCGACCGCACCGATGACTCAGCTTCGTGACTTGCGGAAATCTCAGGATTCTGACTACCAATCAAGCCCAGACTTGGAAGAAGAAGTCCTAATTGGCTAAGAAAGGTATCCATGAAGATTTTATGATATATTTCCAGAGTCTAGGTGCATTGAATGATCAAGAAGACAAGTCCAAGACAAAGAAGGAAACTGCTGCCATAAAAGGAAAGTACAAGTCCGAGACTGAAGAGTCCATATCTGGAGATTCGGACCTCCAATTGGATCCAAATTTGGACCACAGCTTCCTGAGAGGATAGATAATAATTACACGAAAAATCAGGCCAATCCAAGACGGGTTGTGGAGTTTTATATTTTCAAAGTGGTGGACCCAAAGCTGGAATTGGCAGCATAAGCAGTTCAACTTCTCAAGGTGATATCTCAAGTTTCCCAACTCAGAATGACTTTAAATTTTGTACACGCGTCAAGGACTAAGTAAGAACGTTCGGATGTAATTTCAACAAATTATAAGGTCGGGAAGTCACAATTCATACCCCTGGACAGAGGCCAAAATTACAAGTTCTGGGCAGAGCTTCAAGTATAAATAGGCATCCGAGGCAGAGCATAAGGCATCCAGTTTTCCAGAGTAATAATTATTGTTTTTAGTTTAATTTTGTATTCTTTTAGTTAGTGTAGAGTTGAGAGAGAGAGAGAAAGAAGGAAGATATTTCACTCAAGGAGGAGTTGAAGATAAGGGCAGTCCTCAAAAGGGGGTTTTCTGTACTTAATTTTCTTCTTGGTTTCATGCCTGTAATCAATTCCTCTTTGTGTGTTTATTCTATTAGCATGGAGTAGTCTCTCTTTGTTGGGGAAGTCATGAACTCCTAGTTGTTTTATGATTGAAGTCTGAAGTTTATAGCAATAAAATATCCTGCTTTTATTTTAGAAACTGAGTTGATTGCTTATTTCTGATCTGAATTGATATTTGAAGTTTAATGAGGTTCGAATAGAGAAGTTAAATTTCAGTAGAAAGTTGGGTTGGTTACATGATTCTTTGTTTTCTAAAACAACTTGTTTTTCAAATTAGATTGTTTCGGTTATGAAGGAGACTAGTTGAAAAATGATGTGACTTCTATAACTCTTGTTCTGAATATGAAAGAGTAAATCTTAAAGATTTTATATTTATGCATTTAGGATTTGAATGTTCCGGTTGAGAAGAAGTTCAAGGAATAAGTGAAAGTTATGTCCTGTATATGTGTAACTAGCGTTTCAAAACTTAAGTCAAGGCAAGGATATTTGAGCTAAAAAATCAGAATTCTACATGTTTACAACTAGGAGGGATTGGGATTCTTCCCCATCATCTCATCTTCATAAGTTTTCCCAGAAGTTTAAATTCTGTTTTCAAACAAAAATATTTCCGACAATAAAAATCCAAATTTTCAAACAAAAATCCAAATTTTCTTCACCTCAATCAATAGGAAAGTTTTTCTTTAGATTACTTGCTGACCTAGTGCACTTCCTAGACACCCAACATTTCGTGACCTGTTATGCGACAACAAAAATTATTTCTAAATGTGTTTTGCGACAACGGAAGTTGTTGCTGAACTCGTTTTGCAACATTCAACGTTATTGCGAAACAAATAGTTTGACAACCGACGATATTTCTAAACTCGTTTTGCGACAACCGAAGATGATACTAAATCCCTTTTGCTACAACCAAATTTGATGATAAACCCATTTTGTGACAACCGATGATGTTGCTAGACCAATTTTGCGACAACCGAAGTTGTTGCTAAGCCTGCACTGTGACAGCCGAAGTAGTTGCTAAACCCGTTTTGGGAACTCCGAAGTTGTTACCTAACCCGTTTTGTGACAATTGAAGTTGTTACTAAACCCATTTTACGACAACCAAAGTAGTTGTTAAACCAGTTTTCCGCAACCGAAGTTGTTACTGAGTCTGTTTTGCGACAACCGAAGTTGTTGCTCAATCCGTTTTACGAAAGTCGAAGTTGTTACTAAATCCGTTTTGCGACAACCGAAGTTGTTGGCAAACCAGTTTTTTGATAATTGAAGATGTTGCTAAACCCGTTTTGCGACAAACGAAGTTGTTGCTAAACCCGTTTTTCACAAGAGTAGTGGCTAAATCGATTTTCCGACAACTAAAGTTGTTTCTAAACCCATTTTTTGACAACCGTAGTGTTAGTAAACCCATTTTTTGCCAAACGAAGATGTTTCTTGACCCGTTCTGCGACAACATAAGTTATTTCTAAACGTGTCTGGGACAACGGAAGTTGTAGCGGAACCCGTTTTGCAACATCCAAAGTTGTTGCTAAACCTATATTCTGACAACCGGCGTTATTTTTATACTCGTTTTGCGACAATCGAAGTTGATACTAAATCCCTTTTGCAACAACAAAATTTGATGATAAACCCATTTTGTGACAACGATGATGTTGCTAAACCAATTTTGCGACAACCGAAGTTGTTGCTAAGCCCGCATTACGACAGCCGAAGGTGTTGCTAAACCCATTTTGGGACAACTGAAGTTGTTACCAAACCCGTTTTTGACAACCGAATTTGTAACTAAACCCATTTTGCGACAGCCAAAGTAGTTGGTAAACCAGTTTTGCGCAACCGAAGTTGTTACTGAGTCTGTTTTGCGACAACCAAAGTAGATCCGTTTTGCGACAGACAAAGTTGTTGCTAAATCCATTTTGAGACAGACAAAGTTGTTGCTAAATCCATTTTGCGACAACCAAAATTGTTACCAAACCAAATTTTTGATAACTGAAGATGTTGCTAAACCCCTTTTGCAACAAACAAAATTGTTGCTAAGCCCGTTTTCCACAAGACGAGTAGTTACTAAATTGATTTTGTGACAACTGAACTAGTTTTTTAACCCATTTTTTGATAACCGTAGAGTTACTAAACCTGTTTTGTGACAAACGAAAAAGTTTCAGGATCCGTTCTGCAACTACAGAAGTTATTTCTAAACAAGTTTTGCGACAACGGAAGTTGTTGCTGAACCCTTTTTACAACATCCGAAGTTGTTGCTAAACCTATATTGTGATAACCGACGTAATTTCTAAACTCGTTTTGCGACAACCGAAGTTCATACTAAATCCCTTTTTCAACAACCGAATTTGATAATAAACCCATTTTGTGACAACGATGATGTTGCTAAACAAATTTTGCGACAACCGATGTTGTTGCTAAGCCCGCATTGCGACAGCCGAAGTTGTTGCTAAACCCATTTTGGGACAACTGAAGTAGTTACCAAACCCGTTTTGCGACAACCGAAGTTGTTACAAAACCCATTTTGCGACAACCAAAGTAGTTGGTAAACCAGTTTTGCACAACCGAAGTTGTTACTGAGTCTGTTTTGTGACAACCAAAGTTGTTGCTAAATCCGTTTTGCGACAGATGAAGTTGTTGCTAAATCCATTTTGCGACAACCGAAGTTGTTGCCAAACAAGTTTTTTGATAACCGAAGATCTTGCTAAACCCGTTTTGAGACAAACAAAGTTGTTGCTAAGCCCGTTTTCCACAGGAGTAGTTGCTAAATCGATTTTACGACAACTAATATTGTTTCTAAACCCGTTCTTGGACAACCGTAGTGTTACTAAACCCATTTTGTGACAAACGAATATGTTTCTTGACCCATTCTGCGACAACAGAAGTTATTTCTAAACGTGTTTGGGACAATGGAAGTTGTAGCTGAACCCGTTTTGCAACATCCGAAGTTGTTGCTAAACCTTTATTGTGACAACCAACGTTATTTCTAAACTGGTTTTGCGACATCCGAAGTTGATACTAAATCCCTTTCGCGACAACCGAATTTGATGATAAACCTATTTTGTGACAACGATGATGTTGCTAAACCGATTATGCGACAATCGAAGTTGTTGGTAAGCATGTATTCCGACAGCCGAAGGTGTTGCGAAACCCATTTAGGGACAACCGAAGTTGTTACCGAACCCGTTTTGCGACAACCGAAGTTGTTACCTAACCCGTTTTTCGACAATTGAAGTTGTTACTAAACCCATTTTGCGACAACCAAAGTAGTTGGTAAACCAGTTTTGCGCAACCGAAGTTCTTACTGAGTCTGTTTTGGGACAACTGAAGTAGTTGCTAATCCGTTTTGCGACAGACGAAGTTGTTGCTAAATCCGTTTTGCGACAACGGAAGATGTTGCCAAACTAATTTTTTGAAAAATGAAGATGTTGCTAAACCCGTTTTACGACAAACGAGTTGTTGCTAAGCCCATTTTCCACAAGCGGAGTAGTTGCTAAATCAATTTTGTGACAACAAAAGTTGTTTATAATCCCAATTTTTGACAACCGTAGTGTTACTAAACCCATTTTGTGACAAACGAATAAGTTTCTTGATCCGTTCTGCGACTACAGTAGTTATTTCTAAACGAGTTTTGCGACAACGGAAGTTGTTGCTGAACCCGTTTTGCAACATCTAAAGTTGTTGCTAAACCTATATTTTGACAACTGACATTATTTCTAAACTCGTTTTACGATAACCAAAGTTGATACAAAATCCCTTTCTCAACAACCAAATTTGATGATAAACCCATTTTGTTACAATGATGATGTTGCTAAACCAATTTTACGACAACCAAAGTTGTTACTAATCCCGCATTCGACAGCCGAAGTTGTTGCTAAACCCATCTCGGTACAACCGAAGTTGTTACCAAACCCGTTTTCCAACAGCCGAAGTTGTTACTAAACCCATTTTGCCACAACCAAAGTTGTTGCTAAACCAGTTTTGCACAACCGAAGTTGTTACTGAGTCTGTTTTCGACAACCGAAGTAGTTACCAAACAAGTTTTTTGATAACTGAAGAAGTTCCTAAACCCCTTTTCTGACAAACAAAATTGTTGCTAACTCCGTTTTCCACAAGACGAGTAGTTACTAAATCGATTTTGCGACAACAGAAGTTGTTTCTAAAACTATTTTTCGACAACCGTAGTGTTACTAAACCGGTTTTCTGACAAACGAAGAAGTTTCTGGATCCGTTATGCGACTACAGAAGTTATGTCTAAACTTGTTTTGCGACAACGGAAGTTGTTACAGAACCCTTTTTGCAACATCCGAAGTTGTTACTAAACCTATATTGTGACAACCGACGTTATTTCTAAACTCGTTTTGCGACAACCGAAGTTGATGCTAAATCCCTTTCAGAACAACTGAATTTGATACTAAACCCATTTTGTGACAACGATGATGTTGCTAAACCAATTTTGCGACAACCGAAGTTGTTGCTAAACCCATTTTGGGACAACCGAAGTTGTTATGAAACCTCTTTTACGACAACCGCAGTTGTTACAAAACCCATTTTGCGACAACCAAACTACTTAGTAGACCAGTTTTGCGAAACCGAAGTTGATACTGAGTCTGTTTTGCGACAACCAAAGTTTTTGCTAAATCCGTTTTGTGTGAGACGAAGTTGCTGCTAAATCCGTTTTGCGACAATCGAAGTTGTTACGAAACCAGTTTTTTGATAACAGAAGATATTGCTAAACCCCTTTTGCGACAAATGAAGTTGTTGCTAAGCTCATTTTCCACAAGTGCAGTAGTTACTAAATTGATTTTGCGACAACTAAAGTTGTTTCTAAGCCCATTTTTCGACAACCGTAGTGTTACTAAACCCGTTTTGTGACAAACGAAGAAGTTTCTTGATCCGTTCTGCGACTACAGAAGTTATTTCTAAACGTGTTTGGGACAATGGAAGTTGTATGATAACTGAAGAAGTTCCTAAACCCCTTTTGCGACAAACAAAATTGTTGCTAACTCCGTTTTCCACAAGACGAGTAGTTACTAAATCGATTTTACGACAACTGAAGTTGTTTCTAAACCTATTTTTCGACAACCGTAGTGTTACTAAACCGGTTTTCTAACAAACGAAGAAGTTTCTGGATCCGTTATGCGACTACATAAGTTATTTCTAAACATGTTTTGCGACAACGGAAGTTGTTGCAGAACCCTTTTTGCAACATCCGAAGTTGTTGCTAAACCTATATTGTGACAACCGACGTTATTTCTAAACTCGTTTTGCGACAACCGAAGTTGATGCTAAATCCCTTTCAGAACAACTGAATTTGATACTAAACCCATTTTGTGACAACGATGATGTTGCTAAACCAATTTTGCGACAACCGAAGTTGTTGCTAAACCCATTTTGGGACAACCGAAGTTGTTATGAAACCTCTTTTACGACAACCGCAGTTGTTACAAAACCCATTTTGCGACAACCAAACTACTTAGTAGACCAGTTTTGCGAAACAGAAGTTGATACTGAGTCTGTTTTGCGACAACCAAAGTTTTTGCTAAATCCGTTTTGTGAGAGACGAAGTTGCTGCTAAATCCGTTTTGCGACAACCGAAGTTGTTACGAAACCAGTTTTTTGATAACAGAAGATGTTGCTAAACCCCTTTTGCGACAAATGAAGTTGTTGCTAAGCTCATTTTCCACAAGTGCAGTAGTTACTAAATCGATTTTGCGACAACTAAAGTTGTTTCTAAGCCCATTTTTCGACAACCGTAGTGTTACTAAACCCGTTTTGTGACAAACGAATAAGTTTCTTGATCCATTCTGCGACTACAGAAGTTATTTCTACACATGTTTTGCGACAATGAATGTTGTTGCTGAACCCGTTTTGCAACTTCCGAAGTTGTTGCTAAACCTATATTTTGACAACTGGCGTTATTTCTAAACTCGTTTTACGACAACCGAAGTTGATACAAAATCCCTTTTGCAACAACCGAATTTGATGATAAACCCATTTTGTGACAACGATGATGTTGGTAAACCAATTTTGCGACAACCGAAGTTGTTGCTAAGCCCGCATTCGACAGCCAAAGTTGTTGTGAAACCCATTTTGGGACAACCGAAGTTGTTACCAAACCCGTTTTACGACAACCGAAGTTGTTACTAAACCCATTTTGCAACAACCAAAGTAGTTGCTAAACCTGTTTTGCGCAACCGAAGTTGTTACTAAGTCTATTTTGCGACAACCGATGTAGTTGCTAAATCTGTTTTACGACAGATGAAGTTGTGGCTAAATCCATTTTGCGACAACCGAAGTTGTTGCCAAACAAGTTTTTTGATAATCGAAGATGTTGCTAAACCAGTTTTGAGACAAACGAAGTTGTTGCTAAGCCCGTTTTCCACAAGAGAGTAGTTGGTAAATCGATTTTGCGACAACTAATGTTATTTCTAAACCCATTCTTCGACAACCATGGTATTACTAAACCCATTTTGTGACAAATGAAGATGTTTCTTGACCCGTTCTACGACAACAAAAGTTATTTCTAAATGTGTTTTGCAACAACGGAAGTTGTTGCAGAACCAATTTTGCAACATCCGAAGTTGTTGCAAAACCTATATTGTCACAACCGACGTTATTTCTAAACTCGTTTTGCGACAACCGAAGTTGATACTAATTCCCTTTTGCAACAACCGAAATTGACGATAAACCCATTTTGTGACAGCGATGATGTTGCTAAACCAATTTTGCGACAACCGAAGTTGTTGCTAAGCCCGCATTCCGACAGCCAAAGGTGTTGCTAAACCCATTTTGGGACAACCGAAGTTGTTACGAAAGCCGTTTTGCGACAACCGAAGTTGTTACTAAACCCATTTTGCGACAACCAAAGTTGTTACTAATCCAGTTTTGCACAACCGAATTCATTTTACGACAGATGAAGTTGGTGCTAAATCTATTTTGCGACTACTGAAGTTGTTGCCAAACAAGTTTTTTGATAACCGAAGATGTTGCTAAACCCATTTTGAGACAAACAAAGTTGTTGCTAAGCCCGTTTTCCACAAGAGGAGTAGTTGCTAAATCGATTTTGTGACAACTAATATTGTTTCTAAACCCATTTTTCGACAACCGTAGTGTTACCAAACCCGTTTTGTGACAAACAAAGAAGTTTCTTGATCCATTATGCGACTACAGAAGTTATTTCTAAACGTGTTTTGCGAAAACGAAAGTTGTTGCTGAACCCGTTTTGCAACATCTGAAGTTGTTGCTTAACCAATATTTTGACAATTGACATTATTTCTAAACACGTTTTACGACAACCGAAGTTTATACAAAATCCCTTTTGCAACAACCGAATTTGATAATAAACCCATTTTGTTACAATGATGATGTTGCTAAACCAATTTTACGACAATCGAAGTTGTTGCTAAGCCCGCATTCGACAGCCGAAGTTGTTGCTACACCCATTTTGGGACAACCAAATTTGTTACCAAACCTTTTTTTCGACAGCCAAAGTTGTTACTAAACCCATTTTGCAACAACCAAAGTTGTTGCTAAACCAGTTTTGCACAACCGAAGTTGTTACTAAGTCTATTTTGCGACAACCGATGTAGTTGCTAAATCCGTTTTGAGACAGATGAAGTTGTTGCTAAATCCATTTTGTGACAACCGAAGTTGTTGCCAAACAAGTTTTTTGATAACCGAAGATGTTGTTAAACCCGTTTTGAGACAAACGAAGTAGTTGCTAAGCTCGTTTTCCACAAGAGGAGTAGTTGCTAAATCGATTTTGCGACAACTAATGTCGTTTCTAAACCCATTCTTCGACAACCGTGGTGTTACTAAACCCATTTTGTGACAAATGAAGATGTTTCTTGACCCGTTCTGCGACAACCGAAGTTATTTCTAAACGTGTTTTGCAACAACAGAAGTTGTTGCAGAACCAGTTCTGGGACATCCGAAGTTGTTGCAAAACCTATATTTTGACAACCGACGTTATTTGCAAACTCGTTTTGCGACAATCGAAGTTGATACTAAATCCCTTTTGCAATAACCAAATTTTATGATAAACCCATTTTGTGACAACCGATGATTTTGCTAAACTAATTTTGCCACAACCGAAGTTGTTGCTTAGCCCGCATTGCGACAGCCGAAATTGTTGCTAAACCCGTTTTGGGACAACCGAAGTTGTTACCAAACCAGTTTTACGCAACCGAAGTTGTTACTGAGTCTGTTTTGGGAAAACTGAAGTAGTTGCTAATCCGTTTTGCGACTGACAAAGTTGTTGCTAAATCCGTTTTGCGACAACCAAAGTTGTTACCAAACCTGTTTTTTTATAACAGAAGATGTTGCTAAACCTCTTTTGCGAAAAATGAAATTGTTGCCTATCTCGTTTTCTACAAGTGGAGTAGTTACTAAATCGATTTTGCGACAAATAAAGTTATTTCTAAGAACATTTTTCGACAACCGTAGTGTTACTAAACCCGTTTTGTGACAAACGAAGAAGTTTCTTGATCCGTTATGCGACTACAGAAGTTATTTCTAAACGTGTTTTGCGACAACGGAAGTTGTTGCTGAACACGTTTTCCAACATCTGAAGTTGTTGCTAAACCAATATTTTGACAACTGACATTATTTCTAAACTCGTTTTACGACAACCGAAGCTGATACAAAATCCCTTTTGGAACAACCGAATTGGATGATAAACCCATTTTGTTACAATGATGATGTTGCTAAACCAAATTTACGACAACCGAAGTTGTGGCTAAGCCTGCATTCGACAGCCGAAGTTGTTGCTAAACCCATTTTGGGACAACCGAAGTTGTTACCAAACCCGTTTTGCGACAGCCGAAGTTGTTACTAAACCCTTTTTGCAACAACCAAAGTTGTTGCTAAACCAGTTTTGCACAAACGAAGTTGTTACTAAGTCTGTTTTGCGACAACCGATGTAGTTGCTAAATCTGGTTTGCGACAGATGAAGTTGTTGCTAAATCCATTTTGTGACAACCGAAGTTGTTGCCAAACAAGTTTTTTGATAACCGAAGATGTTGCTAAACCCCTTTTGAGACAAACAAAGTTGTTTCTAAGCTCGTTTTCCACAAGAGGAGTAGTTGCTAAATCGATTTTGCGACAACTAATGTTGTTTCTAAACCCATTCTTCGACAACCGTGATGTTACTAAACCCATTTTGTGACAAATGAAGATGTTTCTCGACCCGTTCTGTGACAACAGAAGTTATTTCTAAACGTGTTTTGCTACAACGGAAGTTGTTGCATAACCAGTTTTGCAACATCCGATGTTGTTGCAAAACCTATATTTTGACAACCGACGTTATTTGTAAACTCGTTTTGCGACAATCGAAGTTGATACTAAATCCCTTTTGCAACAACCGAATTTGATGATAAACCCATTTTGTAAAAATCGATGAGTTTGCTAAACAAATTTTGCGACAACCGAAATTGTTACTTAGCCCGCATTGCGACAGCCGAAGTTGTTGCTAAACCCGTTTTGGGACAACCGAAGTTGTTACCAAACCCATTTTGCGACAACCGAAGTTGTTACTAAACCAATTTTACGTCAACTGAAGTAGATTTTAAACCATGTTTATGCAACCGAAGTTGTTACTGCGTCTCTTTTGGGACAGCTGAAGTAGTTGCAAATCCGTTTTGTGACAGACAAAGTTGTTGCTAAATCCATTTTGCGACAACCGAAGTTGTTACCAAACAAGTTTTTTGATAACAGAAGATGTTGCTAAACCCCTTTTGCGACAAATGAAATCGATGTTGAGCTCGTTTTCTACAAGTGGAGTAGTTACTAAATCGATTTTGCGACAACTAAAGTTATTTCTAAGCCCATTTTTCGACAACCGTAGTGTTTCTAAGCCCGTTTTGTGAGAAACGAAGAAGTTTTTTGATCCGTTCTGCGACTACAGAAGTTATTTTTAAACGTATTTTGCGACAACGAAAGTTGTTGCTGAACCCGTTTTGCAACATCTGAAGTTGTTGCTAAACCTATATGTTGACGACTAACGTTATTTCTAAACTCGTTTTACGACAACCGAAGTCGATAGAAAATCCCTTTTGCAACAACCGAATTTGATGATAAACCCATTTTGTTACAATGATGATGTTGCTAAACCAATTTTACGACAACCGAAATTGTTGCTAAACCCGGATTCGACAGCCGCAGTAGTTGCTAAACCCATTTTGGGACAACCGAAGTTGTTACCAAACCTGTTTTGCGACAGCCGAAGTTGTTACCAAACCCATTTTGCAAACAACCAAAGTTTTTGCTAAACCAGTTTTGCACAATCGAAGTTGTTACAAAGTCTATTTTGCGACATCCGATGTAGTTGCTAAATCCGTTTTGCGACAGATGAAGTTGTTGCTAAATCCATTTTGTGACAACCGAAGTTGTTGCCAAACAAGTTTTTTGATAACCGAAGATGTTGCTAAACCCGTTTTGAGACAAACGAAGTTGTTGTGAAGCCCGTTTTCCAATAGAGGAGTAGTTGCTAAATCGATTTTGCGACAACTAATGTTGTTTCTAAACCCATTCTTCGACAACCGTGGTGTTACTAGACCCATTTTGTGACAAATTAAGATGTTTCTTGACCCGTTCTGCGACAACAGAAGTTATTTCTAAACGTGTTTTGCAACAATGGAAGTTGTTGGAGAACCAGTTTTGCGACATCCGAAGTTGTTGCAAAACCTATATATTGACAACCGACGTTATTTGCAAACTCGTTTTACGACAATCGAAGTTGATACTAAATCCCTTTTGCAATAACCAAATTTGATGATAAACCCATTTTGTTACAGCCGATGATTTTGCTAAACTAATTTTGCGACAACCGAAGTTGTTGCTTAGCCCGCATTGCGACAGCCGAAGTTGTTGCTAAACCCGTTTTGGGACAACCGAAGTTGTTACCAAACCTGTTTTACGACAATCGAAGTTGTTACTAAACCCATTTTGCGACAACCAAAGTAGTTGTTAAACCAGGTTTGTGCAACCGAAGTTGTAGCTAAATCCGTTTTGCGACAACAGAAGTTGTTACGAAACCATTTTTTTGATAACAGAATATATTGCTAAACCCCTTTTACGACAAATGAAGTTGTTGCTAAGCTCGTTTTCCACAAGGGGAGTAGTTACTAAATCGATTATGCGACAACTAAAGTTGTTTCTAAGCCCATTTTTCGACAACCGTAGTGTAACTAAACCCGTATTGTGACAAACGAAGAAGTTTCTTGATCCGTTCTGCTACTACAGAAGTTATTTCTAAACGTGTTTTACGACAACGGATGTTGTTGCTGAACCCGTTTTGCAACATCCGAAGTTGTTGCTAAACCTATATTTTGACAACTGACGTTATTTCTAAACTCGTTTTACGACAACCGAAGTTGATACAAAATCCCTTTTGCAACAACTGAATTTGATGATAAACCCATTTTGTGACAACGATGATGTTGGTAAACCAATTTTGCGACAACTGATGTTTTTGCTAAGCCCGCATTCGACTGCCAAAGCAGTTGTTAATCCCATCTTAGGACAACCGAAGTTGTTACCAAACCCGTTTTGAGACAACCGAAGTTGTTACTAAACCCATTTCGCAACAACCAAAGTAGTGACTAAACCAGTTTTGCGCAACTGAAGTTGTTACTAAGTCTATTTTGGGACAACCGATGTAGTTGCTAAATCTGTTTTGCGACAGATGAAGTTGTTGCTAAATCCATTTTGCGACAACCGACGTTGTTGCCAAACAAGTTTTTTGATAACCGAAGATGTTGCTAAACCCGTTTGGAGACAAACAAAGTTGTTGCTAAGCCCGTTGTCCACAGGAGAGTAGTTGGTAAATCGATTTTACGACAACTAACGTTGTTTCTAAACCCATTCTTCGACAACCGTGGTGTTACTAAACCCTTTTTGTCAGAAATGAATATGTTTCTTGACCCGTTATGCGACAACAAAAGTTATTTCTAAACGTGTTTTGCAACAATGGAAGTTGAGCAGAACCAGTTTTGCAACACCCGAAGTTGTTGCAAAACCTATATTTTGACAACCGACGTTTTTTGCAAACTCGTTTCGCGACAACCGAAGTTGATACAAAATCCCTTTCGCAACAACCGAATATGATGATAAACCTATTTTGTGACTACGAAGATGTTGCTAAACCAATTTTGTGACAATCGAAGCAGTTGGTAAGCCCGCATTCTGACAGCCGAAGGTGTTGCTAAACTTATTTTGCGACAACCAAAGTAGTTGGTAAACCTGTTTTGCAGAATCGAAGTTGGTACTGAGTCTGTTTTGGGAAAACTGAACTAGTTGCTAATCCGCTTTGCGACAGACAAAGTTGTTACAAAACCCGATTTGCGACAACCGAAGTTGTTACTAAACCCATTTTACGACAACCAAAGTAGTTGGTAAACCTGTTTTGCAGAATCGAAGTTGGTACTGAGTCTGTTTTGGGAAAACTGAAGTAGTTGCTAATCCGTTTTGCGACAGACAAAGTTGTTGCTAAATCCGTTTTGCGACAACCGAAGTTGTTACGAAACAAATTTTTTGATAACAGAAAATGTCGCGAAACCCCTTTTGCGACAAACGAAGTTGTTGCTAAGCCCATTTTCCACAAGAGGAGTAGTCGCTAAATCGATTTTACGACAACTAAAGTTGTTTCTAATCCCATTTTTCGACAATCGTAGTGCTACTAAACCCATTTTGCGACAAACGAAGAACTTTCTTGATCCGTTCTGCGACTACAGAAGTTATTTCTAAACGTGTTTTGCGACAACAAAAGTTGTTGCAGAACCCGTTTTGCAACCTGTGAAGTTGTTGCTAAACCCATATTTTGACAACTGACGTTATTTCTAAACTCGTTTTGCGACAACCGAAGTTGATTCAAAATCCCTTTTGCAACAACCGAATTTGATGATAAACCCATTTTTTTACAATGATGATGTTGCTAAACCAATTTTACGACAACTGAAGTTGTTGCTAAGCCCGCATTCGACAGCAGAAGTTGTTGCTAAACCCATTTTGCAACAACCAAAGTTGTTGCTAAACCAGTTTTGCACAATCCAAGTTGTTACTGAGTCTGTTTTGCGACAACCGAAGGAGTTGCTAAATCCGTTTTGCGACAGATGAAGTTGTTTCTAAATCCGTTTTGCGACAACCGAATTTTTTACCAAACAAGTTTTTTGATAACTGAAGCAGTTCCTAAACCCCTTTTGCGACAAACGAAATTGGTGCTAAGTCTGTTTTCCACAAGACGAGTAGTTACTGAATCGATTTGGCGACAACTGATGTTGTTTCTAAACCCATTTTTTGACAACTCTAGTGTTACTAAACCTGTTTTCTGACAAACGAAGAAGTTTCTGGATCCGTTCTAAGACTACAGAAGTTATTTCTAAACGTGTTTTGCGACAACGAAAGTTGTTGCAGAACCCTTTTTGCAACATCCGAAGTTGTTGCTAAACCTATTTTGTGACAACCGACGTTATTTCTAAACTCGTTTTGCGACAACCGAAGTTGATGCTAAATCCCTTTCGCAACAACTGAATTTGATAATAAACCCATTTTGTGACAACGATGATGTTGCTAAACCAATTTTGCGACAACCCAAGTTGTTGCTAAGCCCGCATAGCGACAGCTGAAGTTGTTGCTGAACCCATTTTGGGACAACCGAAGTTGTTATCAAACCCGTTTTGCGACAACCGAAGTTGTTACAAAACCCATTTTGTGACAACCAAAGTAGTTGGTATACCAGTTTTGCAAAACCGAAGTTGTTACTGACTCTGTTTTGCGACAACCAAAGTTGTTGCTAAATCCGTTTTGCGAGAGACGAAGTTGATGCTAAATCCGTTTTGCGACAACCGAAGTTGTTACGAGACCAGTTTTTTGATAACAGAAGATGTTGGTAAACCCCTTTTGCGACAAATAAAGTTGTTGCTAAGCTCGTTTTCCACAAGTGGAGTAGTTACTAGATCGATTTTGCGACAACTAAAGTTGTTTCTAAGCCCATTTTTTGACAACTGTAGTGTTACTCAACCCGTTTTGTGACAAACGAAGTATTTTCTTGATCCGTTCTTTGACTACAGAAGTTATTTCTAAACGTGTTTTCCGACAACGGATGTTGTTGCTGAACCCGTTTTGCAACATCCGAAGTTGTTGCTAAACCTATATTTTGACAACTGACGTTATTTTTTAAACTCGTTTTACGACAACCGAAGTTGATACAAAATCACTTTTGCAACAACCGAATATGTTGATAAACCCATTTTGTGACAACGATGATGTTGGTAAACCAATTTTGCGACAACCGAAGTTGTTACTAAACCCATTTTGCAACAACCAAAGTAGTTGCTAAACCAATTTTGCGCAACTGAAGTTGCTACTAAGTCTATTTTGCGACAACCGATGTAGTTGCTAAATCTGTTTTGTGACAGATGAAGTTGTTGCTAAATCTATTTTGCGACAACCGAAGTTGTTGCCAAACAAGTTTTTTGATAACCGAAGATGTTACTATAACCGTTTTGAGACAAACATAGTTGTTGCTAAGCCTGTTTTCCATAAGAGGAGTAGTTGCTAAATCGATTTTGCGACAACTAATGTTATTTCTAAACCCATTATTCGACAACAGTGGTGTTACTAAACCCATTTTGTGACAAATGAAGATGATTCTAGACCCATTCTGCGACAACAGAAGTTATTTCTAAATGTGTTTTGCAACAACGAAAGTTGTTGCAGAACCAGTTTTGCAACATCCGAAGTTGTTGCAAAACCATTATTGTGACAACCGACGTTATTTCTAAACTCGTTTTACGACAACCAAAGTTGATACTAATTCCCTTTTGCAACAACCGAATTTGATGATAAACCCATTTTGTGACAACGATGATGTTGCTAAACCAATTTTGCGACAACCAAAGTTGTTGCTAAGACCGCATTCCGACAGCTGAAGGTTTTGCTAAACCCATTTTGGGACAACCGAAGTTGTTACCAAATCCGTTTTGCGACAACCGAAGTTGTTATTAAACCCAGTTTGCGACAACCAAAGTAGTTGCTTAACCAATTTTGCGCAACTGAAGTTGTTACAAAGTCTATTTTGCGACAACCGATGTAGTTGCTAATTCTGTTTTGCGACAGACAAAGTTGTTGCTAAATCCGTTTTACGACAACCGAAGTTGTTACCAAACCAATTTTTTGATAACTGATGATGTTGCTAAACCCCTTTTGCGACAAACGAAATTGTTGCTAAGCCCGTTTTTCGCAAGACGAGTAGTTACTAAATTGATTTTGCGACAACTGAAGTTTTTTCTAAACCCATTTTTCGACAATCGTAGTGTTACTAAACCCGTTATGTGACAAAGAAGAAGTTTTTGGATCCGTTTTGTGACAAACGAAGAAGTTTCTGGATCCGTTCTGCGACTACAGAAGTTATTTCTAAACATGTTTTGCGACAACATAAGTTGTTGCTGAACCCTTTTTGCGACATCTGAAGTTGTTGCTAAACCTATATTGTGACAACCGACGTTATTTCTAAACTCGTTTTGCGACTACCAAAGTTGATACTAAATCCCTTTTTCAACAACCGAATTTGTTAATAAACCCATTTTGTGACAACGATGATGTTGCTAAACAAATTTTGCGACAACCGATGTTGTTGCTAAGCCCGCATTGCGACAGCCGAAGTTGTTGCTAAACATATTTTGGGACATCCGAAGTTGGTACCGAACCCGTTTTGAGACAACCAAAGTTGTTACAAAACCTATTTTGCGACAACCAAAGTAGTTGGTAAACCAGTTTTGCACAACCAAAGTTGTAACTGAGCCTGTTTTGGGACAACCAAAGTTGTTGCTAAATCCGTTTTACGACAGATGAAGTTGTTGCTAAATCCATTTTGCTACAACCAAAGTTGTTGCCAAACTAGTTTTTTGATAACCGAAGATGTTGCTAAACCCGTTTTGAGAAAAAAAAAGTTGTTGCTAAGCCCGTTTTCCACAAGAGGAGTAGTTGCGAAATCAATTTTGTGACAACTAATGTTGTTTCTAAACCCATTCTTCGACAACCGTGGTGTTACTAAACCCATTTTGTGACACATGAAGATGTTTTTTGACCCGTTCTGCGACAACAGAAGTTATTTCTAAATGTGTTTTGCAACAACGGAAGTTGTTGCAGAACCAGTTTTGCAACATATGAAGTTGTTGCAAAACCTATATTGTGACAACCGACATTATTTCTAAACTCCTTTTGCGACAACCGAAGTTGATACTAATTCCCCTTTGCAACAACCGAATTTAATGATAAACCCATTTTATGACAACGAGATGTTGCTAAACCAATTTTGCGACAACCAGTGTTGTTGCTAAGCCCGCATTCCGACAGCTGAAGGTGTTGCTAAACCCGTTTTGGGACAACCGAAGTTGTTACCAAACCCGTTTTGCGACTACCGAATTTGTTACTAAACCCATTTTGCGACAACCAAAGTAGTTGGTAATCCAGTTTTGCGCAACTGAAGTTGTTACTGAGTCTGTTTTGCGACAACAAAAGTTGTTGCTAAATCCGTTTTACGACAGATGAAGTTGTTGCTAAATCCACTTTGCGACAACCGAAGTTGTTGCCGAAATTGTTTTTTGATAATTGAAGATGTTCCTAAACCCGTTTTGCGACAAACGAAGTTGTTGCTAAGGCCTTTTTCCACAAGAGGAGTAGTTGATAAATCGATTTTGTGACAACTAAAGTTGTTTCTAAACCCATTTTTGGACAACCGTAGTGTTACTAAACACATTTCGTGACAAACGAAGATGTTTATTGACCCGTTCTGCAACAACAGAATTTATTTCTAAACATGTTGGGGACAACGGAAGTTGTAGCTGAACCCATTTTGCAGCATCCGAATTTGTTGCTAAACCTATATTGTGACAACCGACGTTATTTCTAAACTCGTTTTGCGACAACCGAAGTTGATACTAAATCCGTTTTGCAACAACCGAATTTGATAATAAACCCATTTTGTGACAACCATGATTTTGCTAAACAAACTTTGCGACAACCGATGTTGTTGCTAAGCCTGCATTGCGACAGCCGAAGTTGTTCTTAAACCCATTTGGGGAAAACTGAAGTTGTTACCAAACCCATTTTGCGACAACCGCAGTTGTTACAAAACCCATTTAGCGACAACCAAAGTAGTTGGTAAACCAGTTTTGCACAACCGAAGTTGTTACTGAGTCTGTTTTGCGACAACAAAAGTTGTAGCTAAATCCGTTTTGCGACAGATGAAGTTGTTGCTAAATCCATTTTGTGACCACAGAAGTTGTTGCCAAACAAGTTTTTTGATAACCGAAGATGTTGCTAAACCCGTTTTGAGACAAACAAAGTTGTTGCTAAGCCCGTTTTCCTCAAGAGGAGTAGTTGCTAAATCGATTTTGCGACAACTAATATTTTTTATAAACCCACTCTTCGACAACCGTAGTGTTACTAAACCCATTTTGAGACAAACGAAGATGTTTCTTGACCCCTTCTGTGACAACAGAAGTTATTTCAAAACGTGTTTGGGACAATGGAAGTTGTAGCAGAACCCGTTTTGCAACATCCGAAGTTGTTGCTAAGCCTATATTGTGACAACCGACGTTATTTCTAAACTCGTTTTGCGACAACCGAAGTTGATACTAAATCCCTTTTGCGACAACCGAATTAGATGATAAACCTATTTTGTGACAACGATGATGTTGCTAAACCAATTTTACGACAATGAATGTTGTTGTTAAGCCCGCATTCCGACAGCCGATGTTGTTGCTAAACCCATTTTGGGACAACCGAAGTTGTTACCAAACCCGTTTTGCACCAACCGAAGTTGTTACTAAACCCATTTTGCGACAAGCAAAGTAGTTGGTATACCAGTTTTGTGCAACCGAAGTTGTTACTAAGTCTGTTTTGGGACAACCAATGTAGTTCCTAATCCATTTTGCGACAGACATAGTTGTAGGTAAATCCATTTTCGACAACCGAAGTTGTTACCCAACCAGTTTTTTGATAACAAAAGATTTTGCGACAAATGAAATTGTTGCTAAGCTCGTTTTCTACAAGTGTAGTTACTAAATCGATTTTGCGACAACTAAAGTTATTTCTAAGCCCATTTTCGACAACCGTAGTTTTACTAAACCCGTATTGTGACAAACGAAGAAGTTTCTAGATCTGATCTGCGACTACAGAAGTTATTTCTAAACGTGTTTTGAAACAACGGAAGTTGTTGCTGAACCCGTTTTGCAACATCCGAAGTTGTTGCTGAACCTATATTTTGACAACTAACGTTATTTCAAAACTCGTTTTACGACAACCGAAGTTGAAACAAAATCCCTTTTGCAACAACCGAATTTGAAGAGAAACCCATTTTGGTACAATGATGATGTTGCTACACAAATTTTGAGACAACCGAAGTTGTTGCTAAGCCCGCATTCGACAGCCGAAGTTGTTGCTGAACCCATTTTGGGACAACCGAAGTTGTTACCAAATCCGTTTTGCCACAGCCGAAGTTGTTACTACCCATTTTGCAACAACCAAAGTAGTTGTTAAAATTGTTTTGCACAACCGAAGTTGTTACTAAGTCTATTTTGCCACAACCGATGTAGTTGCTAAATCCGTTTTGTGACATATGAAGTTGTTGCTAAATTTATTTTGCGACAACCAAAGTTGTTGCCAAACAAGTTTTTTGATAACCGAAGATGTTGCTCAACCCGTTTTGAGACAAACGAAGTTGTTGCTAAGCCTGTTTTTCACTAGAGGAATAGTTGCTTAATTGATTTTGCGACAACTAATGTTGTTTCTAAACCCATTCTTCGACAACCGAGGTGTTACTAAACCCATTTTGTGAAAAATGAAGATGTTTCTTGACCCGTTCTGCGACAAAAGACGTTATTTCTAAACGTGTTTTGCAACAACAGAAGTTGTTGCAGAACCAGTTTTGCAACATCCGGAGTTGTTGCAAAACCTATATTTTGACAACCGTCATTATTTGCAAACTCGTTTTGCGACAATCGAAGTTGAAACTAAATCCCTTTTGCAACAACCGAATTTGATGATAAACCCATTTTGTGACAACCGATGATTTTGCTAAACTAAGTTTGCGACAACCGAAGTTGTTGCTTAGCCCACATTGCGACAGCCGAAGTTGTTGCTAAACCCGTCTTGGGACAACCGAAGTTGTTACCAAACCCGTTTTACGACAACCGAAGTTGTTACTAAACCACTTTTGCGACAACCAAAGTATTTGTTAAAATAGGTTTGCGCAACCGAAGTTCTTTCTGAGTCTGTTTTGCGACAACCGAAGTTGTTCCTAATCCGTTTTGCGACAGACGAAGTTGTTGCTAAGCCCATTTTCCACAAGCGGAGTAGTTGCTAAATCGATTTTGCGACAACTAAAGTTGTTTCTAAACCCATTTTTTTGACAACCGTAGTGTTACTAAACTCATTTTTAGACAACCGTAGTGTTACTAAACCCATTTTGTGACAAATGAAGATGTTTGTTGACCCGTTCTGCGACAACAGAAGTTATTTCTAAGCGTGTTTGGGATAACGAAAGATGTAGCTGAACCCGTTTTGCAACATTCGAAGTTGTTGCTAAACCTATATTGTGACAACCGACGTTATTTCTAAACTCGTTTTGCGACAACCGAAGTTGATACTAAATCCCTTTTTCAACAACCGAATTTGATTATAAACCCATTTTGTCACAACGATAAAGTTACAAAAAAATTTTGCGACAACCGATGTTGTTGCTAAGCCTGAATTGCGATAGCCGAAATTGTTGCTAAACCCATTTTGGGAAAACTGAAGTTGTTACCAAACCCGTTTTGCGACAACCGAAGTTGTTACAAAACCCATTTAGCGACAACCAAAGTAGTTGGTAAACCAGTTTTGCACAACCAAAGTTGTAACTGAGTCTGTTTTGCAACAACCAAAGTTGTTGCTAAATCCGTTTTGCGACAGATGAAGTTGTTGCTAAATCCATTTTGCGACAACCGAAGTTGTTGCCAAACAAGTTTTTTGATAACCGAAGATGTTGCTAAACCCGTTTTGAGACAAACAAAGTTGTTGCTAAGCCCATTTTCCACAAGTGGAGTAGTTGCTAAATCGATTTTGTGACAACTAATGTTGTTTCTAAACCCATTCTTCGACAACCGTGGTGTTACTAAACCCTTTTTGTGACAAATGAAGATGTTTCTAGACCCGTTCTGCGTCAACAGAAGTTATTTCTAAAAGTGTTTTGCAACAACGAAAGTTGTTGCAAAACCAATATTGTAACAACCGACGTTATTTCTAAACTCGTTTTGCGACAACCGAAGTTGATACTAAGTCCCTTTTGCACAAACCGAATTTGATGATAAACCGTTTTTGTTACAACGATGATGTTGCTAAACCAATTTTGCGACAACCGAAGTTGTTGCTAAGCCCGCATTCCGACAGCTGAAGGTTTTGCTAAACCCATTGTGGGACAACCGAAGTTGTTACCAAACCCGTTTTGCGACAACCGAAGTTGTTATTAAACCCATTTTGCGACAACCAAAGTAGTTGCTAAACCAATTTTGCGCAACTCAAGTAGTTACTAAGTCTATTTTGCGACAACCGATGTAGTTGCTAATTCTGTTTTGCGACAGACAAAGTTGTTGGTAAATCCATTGTGCGACAACCGAAGTTGTTACCAAACCAATTTTTTGATAACTGAAGATGTTGCTAAACC
The DNA here is from genome assembly GCA_019845555.1 of Aristolochia fimbriata. Taxonomy (NCBI): domain Eukaryota; kingdom Viridiplantae; phylum Streptophyta; class Magnoliopsida; order Piperales; family Aristolochiaceae; genus Aristolochia; species Aristolochia fimbriata. The sequence goes on from CM034079.1 coordinate 25,949,289, forward strand.
CCTTTTGCGACAAACGAAATTGTTGCTAAGCCCGTTTTCCTCAAGACGAGTAGTTACTAAATTGACTTTGCGACAACTGACGTTGTTTCTAAACCCATTTTTTGACAACCGTAGTGTTATGATAAGTGTCTAAAAGACACTATCTTTGGGCATTATATTAGATTGAAAATCTTAATTCTGAGTTAATTCTGAGCATGAAATCAACAAATTTGACTCAGTTTTATGTTTTATGTCTCAGGTACCCAGTAGAAGAAGAAAAATGGGATTTTGAGCTAAAACGGAGGAAAAAAGAGCAAAAGAGGCGAAAATGAAGAATGGCGCGACCGCGCCGATTTATTGGACAAAAATTCAAAAAATTCCTGGAAATTCCCAACGGCTACCTGAACCTGAGAGAAGACAACCCCGGAATGCGAGATGGCGCTCTCAGTCGCGCAGCCGCGCCACTCTGTTTCCAAACATGGAGTTCTAGGTGCTAAAACGAGAAGTCGGCAAAACACCAAGAAGTTGTCTAAGGACCGGCGCGACCGCGCCAAATCTCAGCACATATCGGCGCGACTGCGCCATGTGGAGAGTTTACTTAAACGAATATCGGGTTTAATGGCGCGACCACACAACAATTTGGCGCGACAGCGCCAGTGACTTTGCTGCTCAGAATTCGAAAATCTCGGGAACCTGCAATCAAATCCAATCCAAACTTGGGAGGAGGAGTCTCAGACGTCTAAGGAAGGTGCCCAAGAAGATTTTAAGGTAATTTACTTATGTCCAGATGCATTGAATGGTCCAAAAGAAGAAGTTAATCCAAAACAAGAATCTGCTGCCAATGGAAGGAGATAAATCCGAGTTTTGTGAAGACCAGATAAGGAGTTTCACAATTCCAATTGAAGCCAAACTTGGAACGAAGGTTCCTGGTACTACAGAGGATATTGTCACGAAAAATCAGATCAATCCAAGCCAGGATTCTCAAGTTGCTCATCTCCAAAGTGGTGGACCCAAAGCAGAAATTGGCAGCAGAAATCAGGCAACTTCCTCACCTCATATATCGAGGTTCCCAACTCAGAATGGATTCAAACTTCGTGAGCATGGAAAGGACTACATAAGGAAAGTACTGATGTAATTTCATAAAATTCTGAGGTCGGGAAGTCATAATTCACACCCCTGGACAGAAGCTAAAATTACAAGTCCTGGACAGAGTTTCAAGTATAAAAAGGGGTCCGAGGCAGAGCTCAAAACATTGAGCTTTAGATCCAGTTTTTCCATCCACTTTTGTATTTTAGTTTTCAGTTAAAGTTCTATTATATATATTAGTTTAGAGAGAGTCTTGAGAGGCATAGGAGACGTCCCATGGAAGCTTTTGAGGCAAGGAGGAGAAGCAGCCATTAGAAGCCATGTTCAACAAGTAGATCCTTCTCAAGGGAAGTTTGTACTTAGTTTATCTTTTCTTTTCTTCTTCATGGTTGTATTCAAGACCTTGTTTTTTTCTTTAATTTCCAGTACGGAGTAGTCTTTTATATTGGGAGTTCATGACTCCCTAGGCATGTAATAAGATTGATACTTATAATTTAATTGGTTTTCAGTTTGGTGCATGAATGAGTTTTCATTGCTGTAATTTCTTGATTCATACTTGCTGTCTATCTATGTACTGGTTATAAGGTGACGCTGGGCTTAAGGTGAGACATGCTGATAGGAGTTTACAGTCTTTTTGAGTTTATGTACTAGGTAGATCACTAATCCTTGGGTTAATCCTCGACCTTAAAGTAATACCCTGTTGGATTAGTTGATCTGCCTATGACATAATGAGCTTCATGTTTATGCTATCAAGTAGAGTCAATCAAGCTAGCTAGGTTTACTCAAGGAGATAGAAATAGGTGATGCCGATGCGGATTGTAGCCATGGTTTAATAAGCTCGTCAGAAATTGATTTCCAAAGCTCAACTTCTATTCAATCTCAGAATTGTCTAGGGAGGGAATTGGATTCCCTATGCCTTTTTCCATACTAATTTTATCAAAAGCCCTCTCTTGATCTCTAAAGAATTAGGTAGATTAGTTTATTTTCTATTTTTATCACTCCTTCCCAATTGATTTCTCAAACTTTGGTTTTTAAACTAGAAAAGCAATTATCTATTAGCTTGGTCCTTGTGGGACGATATTCGGACTTACATAAGTCTATATTACATTGATTAGTCCTCTTGCTAGTGATTAGCTGGGATCACATCATGTTATTAAACCCGTTATGTGACAAACGAAGAAGTTTCTGGATCCGTTTTGTGACAAACGAAGAAGTTTCTTGATCCGTACTGCGACTACGGAAGTTATTTCTAAACATGTTTTGCGACAACGGAAGTTGTTGCTGAACCGTTTTTGCAACATCTGAAGTTGTTGCTAAACCTATATTGGAACAACCGATGTTATTTCTAAACTCATTTTGCGACAACCAAAGTTGATATTAAATCCTTTTTTCAACAACCGAATTTGATAATAAACCCATTTTGTGACAACGATGATGTTGCTAAACAAATATTGCGACAACCGATGTTGTTGCTAAGCCCACATTGCGACAGCCAAAGTTGTTGCTAAACCCATTTTGGGACATCCGAAGTTGTTACCAAATCCGTTTTGCGACAACCGAAGTTGTTACAAAACCTATTTTGCATCAACCAAAGTAGTTGGTAAACCAGTTTTGCACAACCAAAGTTGTAACTGAGTCTGTTTTGCGACAACCAAAGTTGTTGCTAAATCTGTTTTGCCACAGATGAAGTTGTTGCTAAGTCCATTTTGCGACAACCAAAGTTGTTGCCAAACTAGTTTTTTTATAACCGAAGATGTTGCTAAACCCGTTTTGAGACAAACAAAGTTGTTGCTAAGCCCGTTTTCCACAAGAGGAGTAGTTGCTAAATCGATTTTGCGACAACAAATGTTGTTTCTAAACCCATTCTTCGACAACCATGGTGTTACTAAACCCATTTTGAGACACATGAAGATATTTCTTGACCCGTTTTGCGACAACAGAATTTATTTCTAAATGTGTTTTACAACAACGAAAGTTGTTGCAGAACCAATTTTGCAACATCTGAAGTTGTTGCAAAACCAATATTGTGACAACCGACATTATTTCTAAACTCGTTTTGCGACAACCGAAGTTGATACTAATTTCCTTTTGCAACAACCGAATTTAATGATAAACCCATTTTGTGACAACGAGATGTTGCTAAACCAATTTTACGACAACCGAAGTTGTTGCTAAGCCCGCATTCCGACAGCCGAAGGTGTTGCTAAACCCGTTTTGGGACAACCGAAGTTGTTACCAAACCCGTTTTGCGACTACCGAATTTGTTACTAAACCCATTTTGCGACAACCAAAGTAGTTGGTAATCCAGTTTTGCGCAACTGAAGTGGTTACTGAGTCTGTTTTGCGACAACCAAAGTTGTTGCTAAATCCGTTTTACGACAGATGAAGTTGTTGCTAAATCCATTTTGCGACAACCGAAGTTGTTGCCGAAATTGTTTTTTGATAATTGAAGATGTTCCTAAACCCGTTTTGCGACAAACGAAGTTGTTGCTAAGGCCATTTTCCACAAGAGGAGTAGTTGATAAATCGATTTTGCGACAACTAATATTGTTTCTAAACCCACTCTTCGACAACCGTAGTGTTACTAAACCCATTTTGAGACAAACGAAGATGTTTTTTGACCCGTTCTGCGACAACAGAAGTTATTTCTAAACGTGTTTGGGACAATTGAAGTTGTAGCAGAACCCGTTTTGCAACATTCGAAGTTGTTGCTAAACCTATATTGGGACAACCGACGTTATTTCTAAACTCGTTTTGCGACAACAGAAGTTGATACTAAATCCCTTTTTCAACAACCGGATTTGATAATAAACCCATTTTGTGACAACGATGATGTTCCTAAACAAATTTTGCGACAACCGATGTTGTTGCTAAGCCCGCATTGCGACAGCCGAAGTTGTTGCTAAAGCCATTTTGGGACATCCGAAGGTGTTACGAAACCCGTTTCGCGTCAACCGAAGTTGTTACAAAACCTATTTTGAGACAACCAAAGTAGTTGGTAAACCAGTTTTGCTCAACCAAAGTTGTAACTGAGTCTGTTTTGCGACAACCAAAGTTGTTGCTAAATACGTTTTGCGACAGATGAAGTTGTTGCTAAATCCATTTTGCGACAACCAAAGTTGTTGCCAAACTAGTTTTTTGATAACTGAAGATGTTGCTAAACCCGTTTTGAGACAAACAAAATTGTTGCTAAGCCCGTTTTGCACAAGAGCAGTAGTTGCGAAATCGATTTTGCGACAACAAATGTTGTTTCTAAACCCATTCTTCGACAAACGTGGTGTTACTAAACCCATTTTGTGACAATGAAGATGTTTCTTGACCCGTTCTGCGACAATTGAAGTTATTTCTAAATGTGTTTTGCAACAATGGAGGTTGTTGCAGAAGCAGTTTTGCAACATCTGAAGTTGTTGCAAAACCTATATTGTGACAACCGACATTATTTCTAAACTCGTTTTGCGACAACCGAAGTTGATAGTAATTCCCCTTTGCAACCACCGAATTTAATGATAAACCCATTTTGTGACAACGAGATGTTGCTAAACCAATTTTGCGACAACCGAAGTTGTTGCTAAGCCCGCATTCCGACAGCCGAAGGTGTTGCTAAACCCGTTTTGGGACAACCGAAGTTGTTACCAAACCCGTTTTGCGAGAACCGAAGTTGTTACTAAACCCATTTCGCGACAACCAAAGCAGTTGGTAAACCAGTTTTGCGCAACCAAAGTTGTTACTGAGTCTGTTTTGCGACAACCAAAGTTGTTGCTAAATCCGTTTTACGACAGATGAAGTTGTTGCTAAATCCATTTTGCGACAACCGAAGTTGTTGCCGAAATTGTTTTTTGATAATTGAAGATGTTCCTAAACCCGTTTTGCGACAAACGAAGTTGTTGCTAAGCCCATTTTGCACAAGAGGAGTAGTTGATAAATCGATTTTGCGACAACTAATATTGTATCTAAACCCACTCTTCGCCAACCGTTGTGTTACTAAACCCATTTTTAGACAAACGCAGATGTTTTTCGACCCGTTCTGCGACAACAGAAGTTATTTCTAAACGTGTTTGGGACAACGGAAGTTGTAGCAGAACCCGTTTTGCAACATCCGGAGTTGTTGCTAAACCAATATTGTGACAACCGACGTTATTTCTAAACTCGTTTTGCGACAACCGAAGTTGATACTAAATCCCTTTTGCAACAACCAAAATTGATGATAAACATATTTTGTGACAACGATGATGTTGCTAAACCAATTTTGCGACAATCGATGTTGTTGCTAAGCCCGCATTCCGACAGCCGAAGGTGTTGCTAAACCCATTTTGGGACAACCGAAGTTGTTACCAAACCCGTTTTGTGCCAACTGAAGTTGTTACTAAACCCATTTTGCGACAACCAAAGTAGTTGGTAAACCAGTTTTGCGCAACCGAAGTTGTTACTAAGTCTATTTTGGGACAACTAATGTAGTTGCTAATCCATTTTGCGACAGACATAGTTGTTGCTAAATCCGTTTTGCGACAACCGAAGTTGTTACCAAACCAGTTTTTTGAAAACAGAAAATTTTGCGACAAATGAAATTGTTGCTAAGCTCGTTTTCTACAAGTGTAGTTACTAAATCGATTTTGCAATAACTAAAGTTATTTCTAAGCCCATTTTTTGGCAACCGTAGTGTTACTAAACCCGTATTGTGACAAACGAAGAAGTTTCTAGATCTGATCTGCGACTACAGTAGTTATTTCTAAACGTGTTTTGAAACAACGGAAGTTGTTGCTGAACCCGTTTTGCAACATCCGAAGTTGTTGCTAAACCTATATTTTGACAACTAACGTTATTTCAAAACTTGTTTTACGACAACCGAAGTTGAAACAAAATCCCTTTTGCAGCAACCGAATTTGAAGAGAAACCCATTTTGTTACAATGATGATGTTGCAAAACCAATTTTGAGACAACCGAATTTAAAGAGAAACCCTTTTTGTTACAATGAGGAAGTTGCTAAACCAATTTTGAGACAACCGAAGTTGTTGCTAAGCCCGCATTCGATAGCCGAAGTTCTTGCTAAACCCATTTTGAGACAACCGAAGTAGTTACCAAACCCGTTTTGCCACAGCCAAAGTTGTTACTAAACCCATTTTGCAACAACCAAAGTAGTTGTTAAAATAGTTTTGCTCAACCGAAGTTGTTACTAAGTCTATTTTGCAGCAACCGAAGTAGTTGCTAAATCCGTTTTGTGACAGATGAAGTTGTGGGTAAATTTATTTTGCGACAACCGAAGTTGTTGCCAAACAAGTTTTTTGATAACCGAAGATATTGCTAAACCCGTTTAAGACAAACGAAGTTGTTGCTAAGCCTGTTTTTCACAAGAGCAATAGTTGCTAAATTGATTTTGCGACAACTAATGTTGTTTCTAAACCCATTCTTCGACAACCGTGGTGTTACTAAACCCATTTTGCGACAAATGAAGATGTTTCTTGACCCGTTCTGCGACAAAAGAAGTTATTTCTAAACGTGTTTTGCAACAACAGAAGTTGTTGCTGAACTAGTTTAGCAACATCCAAAGTTGTTGCAAAACCTCTATTTTGACAACCGTCGTTATTTGCAAACTCGTTTTGCGACAATTGAAGTTGATACAAAATCCCTTTTGCAACAACCGAATTTGATGATAAAAGCATTTTGTGACAACCGATGATTTTGCCAAACTAATTTTGCGACAACCGAAGTTGTTGCTTAGCCCGCATTGCAACAGCCGAAGTTGTTGCTAAACCCGTCTTGGGACAACCGAAGTTGTTACCAAACCCGTTTTACGACAACCGAAGTTGTTACTAAACCTCTTTTCCGACAACCAAAGTATTTGTTAAAACAGGTTTGCGCAACTGAATTTGTTACTGAGTCTATTTTGCGACAACCGAAGTTGTTCCTAATCCGTTTTGCGACAGACGAAGTTGTTGCTAAGCCCATTTTCCACAAGAGGAGTAGTTGCTAAATCGATTTTGTGACAACTAAAGTTCTTTCTAAACCCATTTTTTGACAACCGTAGTGTTACTAAACTCATTTTTTGACAACCGTAGTGTTACTAAACCCATTTTGTGACAAACGAAGATGTTTGTTGACCCGTTCTGAGACAACAGAAGTTATTTCTAAGCGTGTTTGGGGCAACGAAAGTTGTAGCTGAACCTGTTTTGCAACATCCGAAATTGTTGCTAAACCTATATTGTGACAACAGACGTAATTTAAAAACTCGTTTTGCGACAACCGAAGTTGATACTAAATCCCTTTTGCAACAACCGAATTTGATTAAAAACCATTTTGTGACAACGATGATGTTGCTAAACCAATTTTGTGACAACCGAAGTTGTTGCTAAGCCCGCATTCCGACTGCCGAAGGTGGTGCGAAACCCATTTTGGGACAACCGAAGTTGTTACCAAACCCGTTTTGCGACAACCGAAGTTGTTATTAGACCCATTTTGAGACAACCAAAGTAGTTGCTAAACCAGTTTTGCACAACCGAAGTTGTTACTAAGTCTATTTTGCCACAACCGATGTAGTTGCTAAATCCATTTTGCGACAGATGAAGTTGTTGCTAAATCCATTTTACGACAACCGAAGTTGTTCCCAAACAAGTTTTTTGATAACCGAACATGTTGGTAAACCCGTTTTGAGACAAACGAAGTTGTTGATAAGCCCGTTTTCCACAAGAGGAGTAGTTGCTAAATCAATTTTGCGACAACTGATGTTGTTTCTAAACCCATTCTTTGACAACCGTGGTGTTACTAAACCCATTTTGTGACAAATGATGATGTTTCTTGACCCGTTCTGCGACAACAGAAGTTATTTCGAAATGTGTTTTACAACAACGGAACTTGTTGCAGAACCAATTTTGAAACATCCAAAGTTGTTGCAAAACCTATATATGGTCAACCGACGTTATTTGTAAACTCGTTTTGCGACAATCGAAGTTGATACTAAATCCATTTTGCAACAACCGAATTTAATGACAAACCCATTTTGTGACAAAGATGATGTTGCTAAATCTATTTTGCGACAACCGAAGGCGTTACTACGCCCGCATTCGACAGCCAAAGTTGTTGCTAAATCCATTTTGGGACAACCGAAGTGGTTACCAAACCGTTTGGCGACGAACGAAGTTGTTTTTGAGCCCGTTTTCCACAAGATGAGTTGTTGCTAAATCGATTTTGCGAAATCGAAAGTTGTTTATAAACCCTTTTTTCGACAACCGTAGTGTTACTAAACTCATTTTTTCAACAATCGAATTTGTTGATAAACCCATTTTATGACAACCGATCATGTTGCTAAACCAATTTTACGACAACCGAAGTTGTTACCAAAAACCATTTTGCGACAACCAAAGTAGTTGCCAAACCAGTTTTGGGCAACCGAAGTTGTTACTAAGTCTGGTTTTCGACAACCGAAGTTGTTGCTAAATCTGTTTTGCGACAGATGAAGTTGTTGCTAAACCCATTTTGCAACAACTGAAGTTGTTGCCAAACCCGTTTTTTGATAACCAAAAATGTTGCTAAACCCGTTTTGCGACAAACAAGTTGTTGCTAAGTCAGTTTTCTAGAAGATGTGTAGTTGCTAAATCGATTTTGCGACAACTAAAGTTGTTTCTAAACCCATTTTTCGAGAACCGTAGTGTTACCAAACCAGTTTTGTGACAAATGATGATGTTTCTTCACCAGTTATTCGACAACAGACGTTATTTCTAAACGTGTTTTGTGACAACGGAAGTTGTTGCTAATCCCGTTTTGCCCCAACTAGAGTTGTTGCTAAACCCGTTTTGCGACAGAGGATGTTGTTGCTAAACCCGTTTTGCGACAACCGAAGTTATTGCTAAACACGTTTTCTGACAACCGAAGTTGTTGCCAAACCCATTTTTCGATAACCGAAGATGTTTCTAAATCCGTTTTGCGACATACGCAGTTATTGCTAAGCCCATTTTACACAAGAGTAGTTGCTAAATCGATATTGCGACAACTGAAGTTGTTGCTAAACCCATTTTTTGACAACCGTAGTGTCACTAAACCAGTTTTGTGACAAATGAAGATGTTTCTAAACCGGATATGGTACAACAAAAGTTCTTGCTAAATGAGTTTTGCGACAACGGAAGTTGTTGCTGAATCTGTTTTGCAACAACCGAAGTTGTTGCCAAACCGATACTGAGACAACCGACGTTATTTCTAAACCCGTTTTACGACAATAGAAGTTGATACCAAATCCATTTTGCAACAATCGAATTTGTTGACAAACCCATTTTATGACAACCGATGATGTTGCTGAACCAATTTTGCGACAACCGAAGTTGTTGCTAAGCCCGCATTACAACAGCCGAAGTTGTTGCTAAACCCGTTTAGGGACAACCAAAGTTGTTACCAAACCAATTTTGCGACAACCGAAGTTGTTACTAAACCCATTTTTCGACAACCAAAGTAGTTCGTAAACCAGTTTTGCGCAATCGAAGTTGTTACTAAGTCTGTTTTGCGACAACCGAAGTTGTTACCAAACCCGTTTTGCGACACCCGAAGTTGTTGCTAAACCCATTTTGCAATAACAAAAGTAGTTGGTAAATAGTTTTGTGCAACCGAAGTTGTAACTAAGTTTGTTTTGCTAAAATCGAAGTTGTTGCAAAATCCGTTTTGCGACAGACGAAGTTGTTGCTAAACCCGTTTTGCAACAACCGAAGTTGTTGTCAAACCCGTTTTTTGATCACCGAATATGTTGCTAAACCCGTTTTGCGACGAACAAAGTTGTTGCTAAGCCCGTTTTTGACAAGATGAGTAGTTGCTAAATCGATTTTGCAAAAATAAAAGTTGTTTCTAAACCCAATTATCGATGCCCATAGTGTTACTAAACACGTTTTGTGACAAACGAAGATGTTTCTAAACCGGTTATGCTACAACAGAAGTTCTTGCTAAATGTCTTTCGCGACAACAGAAGTTGTTGCTGAACCCGTTTTGCAACAACCGAAGTTGTTGCTAAACCTATATTGAGGCAACCGAAGTTATTTCTAAACCCGTTTTGCTACAAACGAAGGAGTTACAACCTTTTGCAACAACCGAATTTGTTGATAAACCCTTTTTTCGACAACCGTAGTGTTACTAAACCCGTTTTGTGACAAACGAAGATGTTTCTTGACCCGTTATGCGACTACAGAAGTTATTTCTAAACGTGTTTTGTGACAACCAAAGTTGTTGCTAATCCCGTTTTTCCACAACTAGGGTTGTTGCTAATCCCGTTTTTTGACAACCGAAGTTGTTGCTAAACCCGTTTAGCGACAACTGAAGTTGTAGCTAAACCCATTTTGCAACCACCGGAGTTGTCGTTAAACCTATATTGTGACAACCGACGTTATTTCTCAACTAGTTTTGCGGCAACCGAAGTTAATCCTAAATCCCTTTTGCAATAACTGAATTTGTTGATAAACCCATTTTGGGACAACAGATGATGTTGCTAAACCAATTTTGCGGCAACCGAAGTTGTTGCTAAGCCTGCATTACGACAGCCAAAGTTGTTGCTAAACCCGCATTGTGACAGACGAAGTTGTTGCTAAACCTGTTTTGGGACAACCAAAGTTGTTACCAAACCTGTTTTGCGACAAACGAAGTTGTTACTTAACCCATTTTGCAACAACCAAAGTAGTTGCTAAACTAGTTTTGCGCAACCGAAGTTGTTACTAAGTATGTTTTGCGACAACCGCAGTTGTTGCTAATTCCATTTAGCGATTGAGGAAGTTGTTGCTAAATCCGTTTTGCGATTGACGAAGTTGTTGCTAAACCCATTTTGCGACAACCGAAGTTGTTGCTAAACCCATTTTTTGATAACCGAATATGTTGCTAATCCCGTTTTGCGACAAATGATGTTGTTGCTAAGCCCGTTTTCCACACGATGAGTAGTTGTTAAATCGATTTTGTGACAACTAAAGCTGTTTCTAAACCCTTTTTTTGACCACCATAGTGTTACTAAACCCGTTTTGTGACAAATGAAGATGTTTCTAGAACAGTTATGCGACAACAGAAGTTATTTCTAAACGTCTTTTGTGACAACGGAAGTTGTTGCTAATCCCGTTTTGCCACAACTAGAGTTGTTGCTAATCCCATTTTCCGACAACCGCAGTTGTTGCTAAACCCATTTTTCGAGAACCAAAATTGTTACTAAACTTATTTTCCGACAACTGAAGTTGTTGCCAAACCCATTTTTTGATAACCGAAGATGTTGCTAAACCCGTTTTGCGACATACGAAGTTATTGCTTAGCCCATTTTACAGAAAAGTAGTTGCTTAATCGATATTGCGACAACTGAAGTTGTTACTAAACCCATTTTTCGACAACCGTAGTGATACTAAGCCCGTTTTGTGAGAAACGAAGATGTTTCTAAACCCGTAATGCTACAACAGAAGTTCTTGGTAAATGTGTTTTGCGACAACGGAAGTTGTTGCCGAACCCGTTTTGTAACAAACGAACTTGTTGCTAAACCTATATTGAGACAACCAACGTTGTTTCGAAACCCGTTTTGCTAGAATCGAAGTTGATACCAAATCCGTTTTGCAACAGTCAGATTTGTTGATAAACCCATTTTATGACAACCGATGATGCTGCTAAATCAATTTTGCGACAACCGAAGTTGTTGCTAAGCCCGCATTGCGACAACCGAAGTTGTTGCTAAACCCGTTTTGGGACAACTGAAGTTGTTACCAAACCCATTTTGCGACAACCCAAGTTGTTACTAAACCCATTTTGCCACAACCAAAGTAGTTGCTAAACGAGTTTTGTGCAACCAAAGTTGTTACTAAGTCTGTTTTGCGAAAACCAACGTTGTTGCCAAATCCGTTTTGCGACAGACGAAGTTGTTTCTAAACCTATTTTGGGACAACCGAAGATGTTACCAAACCCATTTTGCGACAACCGAAGTTGTTACTTAACCCATTTTGCGACAACCAAAGTAGTTGGTAAACCAGTTTTGTGCAACCGAAGTTTTAACTAAGTTTGTTTTGCAAAAACCGAAGTGGTTGCTAAATCCATTTTGCGAAAGATGAAGTTGTTGCTAAAACCGTTTTGCGACAACCGAAGATGTTGTCAAACCCGTTTTTTGATAACCGAATATGTTGCTAAACCCGTTTTCCGACGAAGGAAGTTGTTGCTATGCCCGTTTTCCACAATATGAGTAGTTGCTAAATCTATTTTGCAAAAATTAAAGTTGTTTCTAAACCCATTTTTCTACGACTGTAGTGTTACTAAACCCGTTTTGTGACAAACGAAGATGTTTCTAAACCCGTTATGCTACAACAGAAGTTCTTGCTAAATGTGTTTTGCAACAACGTAAGTTGTTGCTGAACCCGTTTTGCAACAACCGAAGTTGTTGCTAAACCTATATTGATGCAACCGACATTATTTCTAAACCCGTTTTACTACAACCAAAGGTGATGCTAAATCCCTTTTGCAACAACCGAATTTGTTGATAAACCCATTCTATGACAACCGATGATTTTGCTAAACCAATTTTCCAACAACCGAAGTTGTTGCTAATCCCGCATTGCGACAGCCAAAGTTGTTGCTAAACCCATTTTGGGACAACCGAAGTTGTTACCAAACCCGTTTTACAATAACTGAAGTTGTTACCAAAACCCATTTTGTGACAACCAAAGTAGTTGCCACACCAGTTTTGGGCTACCGAAGTTGTTACTAAGTCTGTTTTGCGACAATCGAAGTTGTTACTAAATCCGTTTTGCGTCAAAAGAAGTTTTTGCTAAACCCATTTTGCAACTACCGAAGTTGTTGCCAAACCCGTTTTTTGATAACCAAATATGTTGCTAAACCCGTTTTGCGACAAACGAAGTTGTTGCTAAGTCCGTTTTCCACAAGATGTATAGTTGCTAAATCGATTTTGCGACAAATAAAGTTGTTTCTAAACCCATTTTTCGACAACCGTAGTGTTACTAAACCAGTTTTGTGACAAACAATGATGTATCTTCACCAGTTATGCGACAAAAAAAGTTATTTCTAAATGTGTTTTGTCACAACGGAAGTAGTTGCTAATCCCGTTTTGCCACAACTAGAGTTGTTGCTAATCCCGTTTTGCGACAAACGATGTTGTTGCCAAACCCGTTTTCCGACAACCGAAGTTGTTGCAAAACACGTTTTCCGACAACCGAAGTTGTTCCCAAACCCATTTTTTGATAACCGAAGATGTTGCTAAACCCGTTTTGCGATAGACGAAGTTATTGTTTAGCACATTTTACACAAGAGTAGTTGCTTAATTGATCTAGCGACAACTGAAGTTGTTGCTAAACCCATTTTTTGACAACCGCAGTGATACTAAGCCCGTTTTGTGACAAACGAAGATGTTTCTAAACCCGTAATGCTACAACAGAAGTTCTTGCTAAATGTGTTTTCCGACAACGGAAGTTGTTGCCGACCCTGTTTTGCAACAACCGAAGTTGTTGCTAAACCTATTTTGAGACAACCGACGTTATTTCTAAATCTGTTTTGCTAGAATCGATGTTGATACCAAATCCCTTTTGCAACAACCGAATTTGTTGATAAACCCATTTTAAGACAACCGATAATGTTGCTAAACCAATTTTGCGACAACCGAAGTTGTTGCTAAGCCCGCATTGCGACAACCGAAGTTGTTGCGAACCCGTTTTGGGACAACCGAAGTTGTTACCAAACCCGTTTTGCGACTACCGAAGTTGTTGCTAAACCAATTTTGTGACAACCAGAGTAGTTGTTAAACCCGTTTTGTGTAACCGAAGTTGTTACTAAGTCAGTTTTGCGACAACCAAAGTTATTGCTAAATCCATTTTGCGACAGATGAAGTTGTTGCTAAACCCGTTTTGCGACAACCGAAGTTGTTGTCAAACCCATTTTTTGATATGCGAATATGTTGCTAAACACGTTTTGCGACAAACGAAATTGTTGCTAAGTCCGTTTTCCACAAGATGAGTAGTTGCTAAATAAATTTTGCGACAAATAAAGTTGTTTCTATACCCATTTTTCGACAACTGTAGTGTTACTAAATCCGTTTTGTGACAAACGAAGATGTCTCTTGACCCGTTATGCGGCAACAGAAGTTATTTCTAAACGTGGTTTTGACAACGAAAGTTGTTGCTAATCCCGTTTTACCACAACTAGAGTTGTTCCAAATCTCGTTTAGTGACAACCGAAGTTGTTGCGAAACCTGTTTTGCGAGAGCCGAAGTTGTAGCTAAACCGATTTGCAACCACCGAAGTTGTCGTTAAACCTATATTGTGACAACCGACGTTATTTCTAAACAAATTTTGCGACAACCGAAGTTGATCCTAAATCCCTTTTGCAACAACCGAATTTGTTGATAAATCCATTTTGTGACAACCGATGATGTTGCTAAACCAATTTTGCCGCAACCGAAGTTGTTTCTAAGCCCGCATTGCAGCAGCCGAAGTTGTTGCTAAGCCCGCATTGTGATAGCCAAAGTTGTTGCTAAACCTATTTTGAGACAACCAAAGTTGTTACCAAACCCGTTTTGCGACAACCGAAGTTGTTACTTAAACCATTTTGCAACAACCAAAGTAGTTGCTAAACCAGTTTTGCGCAACCGAAGTTGTTACTAAGTATGTTTTGCGACAACTGAAGTTGTTACTAAATCCATTTTGCGACAGACAAAGTTGTTGCTAAACCCATTTTGCGACAACCGAAGTTGTTGCTAAACCCATTTTTTGATAACCGAATATGTTGCTAATCCCGTTTTACGAGAAACGAAGTTGTTGCTAAGCCCTTTTTCCACAAGATGAGTAGTTGCTAAATCGATTTTGCGACAAGTAAAGTTGTTTCTAAACCCTTTTTTTGACAACCGTAGTGTTACTAAACCCGTTTTGTGACAAACGAAGATGTTTATGGACCAGTTATGCGATAACAGAAGTTATTTCTAAACGTGTTTTGTGACAATGGAAGTTGTTACTAATCCCGTTTTGCCACAACTACAGTTGTTGCTAATCCCATTTTGTGACAATCGAAGTTGTTGCTAATCCCGTTTTGCGAAAACCGAAGTTGTTGCTAAACCCGTTTGGCGACAACCGAAGTTGTTACTAAACTCGTTTTCTGACAATCGAAGTTGTTGCCAAACCCGTTTTTTGATAACCAAAGATGTTACTAAACCCGTTTTGCGGCATACGAAGTTATTGCTTAGCCCATTTTACACAAGAGTAGTTGCTCAATCGATATTGCGACAACTGAAGTTGTTGCTAAACCCATTTTTCGACAACCGTAGTGATACTAAGCCCATTTTCTGACAAGCGAAGATGTTTCTAAATCGTAATGCTACAACAGAAGTTCTTACGAAATGTGTTTTACGACAACGGAAGTTGTTCGCGAACCCGTTTTTCTACAACCGAAGTTGTTGCTAAACCTATATTGAGACAACCGACGTTATTTCTAAACCCGTTTTTCTAGAATCGAAGTTGATACCAAATCCCTTTTGCAACAACCGAATTTGTTGATAAACCCATTTTATGACAACCGATGATGTTGCTAAACCAATTTTGCGACAACCGAAGTTGTTGCTAAGCCCGCATTACGACAACCGAAGTTGCTGCTAAACCCATTTTGGGACAACCGAAGTTTTTACCAAACCCGTTTTGTGACAACCGAAGTTGTTACTAAACCCATTTTGCGACAACCAAAGTAGTTGCTAAACCAATTTTGTGCAGCCGAAGTTGTTACAAAGTCTGTTTTTCGACAACCATAGTTGTTGCAAAATCCGTTTTGCAACAGACGAACTTGTTGCTACACCCGTTTTGCGACAATCGAAGTTGTTTCCCAACCCATTTTTTGATAACCGAATATGTTGCTAAACCCGTTTTGCGACAAACGAAGTTGTTGCTAAGTCCGTTTTCCACATGATGTGTAGTTGCTAAATCAATTTTGTGACAAATAAAGTTGTTTCTAAAGCCATTTTTCGACTACCGTAGTGTTACTAAACCCGTTTTGTGACAAACGAAGATGTTTCTTGACCCATTATGCGACAGCAAAAGTTATTTGTAAACGTGTTTTGTGACAACGAAAGTTGTTGCTAATCCCGTTTTGCTACAACAAGAGTTGTTGCTAATCCCATTTTGTGACAACCGAATTTGTTGATAAACCTGTTTTGGGACAACCGAAGTTGTTACCAAACCCGTTTTACGAAAACCGAAGTTGTTATTTAACCCATTTTACGACAACCAAAGTAGTTGCTAAACCAGTTTTGCGCAATCGAAGTTGTTACTAAATATGTTTTGCGACAACCCAAGTTGTTGCTAAATCCGTTTTGCGACAACTAGAGTTGTTGCTAATCCCATTTAGCCACAACCGAAGTTGTTGCTAATCCCGCTTAGCGATAACCGAAGTTGTTGCTAAACCCGTTTTGTGACAACCGAAGTTATTGCTAAACTCGTTTTCTGACAACCGAAGTTGTTGCCAAACCCATTTTTTGATAACCAAAGATGTTACTAAACCCGTTTTGCGACTTACGAAGTTATTGCTTAGCCCATTTTATACAAGAGTAGTTGCTTAATCAATATTGCGACAACTGAAGTTGTTGTTAAACCCATTTTTCGACAACCGTAGTGATACTAAGCCCGTTTTCTGACAAACGAAGATGTTTCTAAACCCGTTTTACGACAACCGAAGTTGTTTGCGACAACGAAAGTTGTTGCCGAACCCGTTTTGCAACAACCGAAGTTGTTGCTAAATCTATATTGAGACAACCGACGTTATTTCTATACCCGTTTTGCTAGAATCAAAGTTGATACCAAATCCCTTTTGCGACAACCGAATTTGTTGATAAACCCATTTTATGACAGCCGATGATGTTGCTAAACCAATTTTGCGAAAACCGAAGTTGTTGCTAAGCTCACAGTACGACGACCGAAGTTGCTGCTAAACCCATTTTGGGACAACCAAAGTTTTTACCAAACCCGTTTTGCGACAACCGAAGTTGTTGCTAAGTCCGTTTTCCACAAGAAGAGTAGTTGCTAAATCAATTTTGCGACAAATAAAGTTGTTTCTAAACCCACTTTTCGACAACCGTAGTGTTACTAAACCAATTTTGTGACAAACGATGATGTTTCTTCTCCAGATATGCGACAACAGAACTTATTTCTAAGCGTGTTTTGAGACAACGGAAGTTGTTGCTAATCCTGTTTTGCCACAACCAGAGTTGTTGCTAATCCCGTTTTGCGACAAACGAAGTTGTTGCTAAACCCGTTTTGCGACAACCGAAGTGGTTGCTAAACACGTTTTCCAAAACCCGAAGTTGTTGCCAAACTAATTTTGTGATAACCGAAGATGTTGCTAAACCCGTTTTGCGACATACGAAGTTATTTCTAAGCCCATTTTACACAAGAGTAGTTGCAAAATCGATATTGTGACAACTAAAGTTGTTGCTAAACCCATTTTTCGACAACCGTAGTGTTACTAAACCCGTTTTGTAACAAACGAAGATGTTTCTATACCGGTTATTCTACAACAAACGTTCTTGCTAAATGTGTTTTGCGACAATGGAAGTTGTTGCTGAATCCGTTTTGCAACAACCGAAGTTGTTGGTAAACGTATATTCAGACAATCGACGTTATTTCTAAACCCGTTTTGCGACAACCGAAGTTCATACGAAATCCCTTTTGCCACAACCGAATTTGTTGATAAACCCATTTTATGCCAACCTAAGATGTTGCTAAACCAATTTTGCGACAACCGAAGTTGTTGCTAAGCCCGCATTACGACAACCAAAGTTGTTGCTAAACCCGTTTTGGGACAACCGAAGTTGTAACCAAACCCGTTTTACAACAACCGAAGTTGTTACTAAACCCATTTTCCGACATCCAAAGTAGTTCCTAAACCAGTTCTGCGCAATCGAAGTTGTTACTAAATCTGTTTTGCGACAACCGAAGTTGTTACCAAACCCGTTTTGCGACACCCGAAGTTGTTACTAAACCCATTTTGTGACAACCAAAGTGATAAGTGTCCAAAAGACACTTATTTAGGCATGAATTATTGATCATAAATTCCTAATTTGAGTTGATTATGAGCTTGAAAGTGATAAATATAACTCAAATACATGTTTTATGTCTCAGGTACCCGGTAAAAGAAGAAAATCTGGATTCTGAGGGAAAATGAAGGAAAAATGAGCAAAAATAAGCCAAAAAGAGAATGGCGCGACCGCGCTAGATAAATCCATGAAAATTCTAATTAATGTGGAAAAATTCCTAACGACCTAATGGTCACGAGAGCCAACGATTGGGGAATGTGAATTAGCGCGACCGCGCCGCTGGAAGGGTCTACCGCGCCAAAGAGAGCTAAAAGCAGAAAGAGAAGTTGCCATTCGGGGACCAAGTAAATGTCAAGGACCGGCACGACCGCGTAAAATCTCAGCATATTTCGGCGCAACCGCGCCAAGAGGTGTCCTGACAGACAAATTTCGGGTTCGATGGCGCGACCGCGCCAGAATTCGACGCGGCCGCGCCGATGACTCCGCAGCTGAAAATACGAAAATCTCGGGAACCTGCAATCAAATCAAATCCAAACTTGGGAGAAGGAGTCTCAAACCTCTAAGGAAGGTGCCCACGAAGAGTTTAAGGGAATTTACTTAAGTCCAGATGCATTGAATGGTCCAAAAGAAGAAGTTAATTCAAAACAGGAATCTGCTGCCAATGGAAGGAGAAAAATCCGAGTTTTGTGAAGATCAGAGAAGGAGTTTCACAATTTCAATTGAAGCCAAACTTGGAAAGAAGTTTCCTGGTACTACAGAGGATTTTTTCACAAAATTTCAGGTCAATCCAAGCCAGGACTCTCGAGTTGCACATCTTCAAAGTGGTGGACCCGTGCAGAAGTTGGCAGCAGAAATCAGGCAACTTCCTTCCCTCATATCTCGAGTTTCCCAACGTAGAATTGATTCAAACTTCAAGATCATGGAAAGGACTTCAAATGGAAGATCTTGATGCAATTTCATCCAATTCTGAGGTGGGAAAGTCGCAATTCACACCCTTGGACAGAGGCTGAAATTACAAGGTCTGGACAGAGTTTCAAGTATAAAAAGGGGTCTGAGGCAGAGCACAAAGGACTCCGAGGCAGAGCACAAAGGAGGAGTTTTTAGATCCAGTTCTGAGTTCCAGCTCATAGAATAGTTTTTTTTTTTTTTTTATTGTTTTGTAGTTAGGTTAGAGAGAAGAGAAAAGTCCAGAGGGAGTCTTACACGACCTCTTGGCACTTTAGAGAGAGAAGGTGAAGATTTCAGTCAAGGCACAAGAGAAGCCAAAGGCAGTCCTTCAAGGGGGTTTCTGTACTTAGTTTATTTTATGTCTATGGCTGTAATTCAATCCTTATTACTGTGTGTTTATTCTATTAGCATGGAGTAGTCTCTCTTTGTTGGGAAAGTCATGAATTCCTAGTTGTTTTATGTTTGAATTCTTAAGTTTATAGCAATAGAATATCCTGCTTTTGTTTTAGAAACTGAGTTCATTGCATTTTTCTGATATGAATTGATATTTGAAGTTTAATGAAGATCGAATAGAGAAGTTAAATTTTAGTAGAAACTTGGGTTGGTTATATGATTCTTTGTTTTCTAAAATAACTTGTTTTTCTAACTAGATTGTTCCGGTTATGAAGGAGACTAGTTGAAAAGTGATGTGACTTCTATAACTCTTGTTCTGAATAAGAAAGAGTTAATCTTCAAGCTTTTATATTTATGCACTGAGGAATTGAATGTTCCGGTTGAGAAGGAGTTCAAGGAATAAGTTAAAGTTATGTCCTGTATATGGGTAACTAGATTTTCAAAAGCTAAGTCAAGGCAAGGATATTTGAACTATAAAATCAGAATTCTACATGTTTACAACTAGGAGGGATTGACACTCTTCCCCAACATCTCATCTCTATTAGTTTTTTCTAGTAGTTTAATTCTGTTTTCTTTTCAGTTTTCAAAACCAAAACCAAAAAATTTATTTTCCCTCAATCAATAGAAAGATCTTTGCTTAAACTGAGTTCTCATCAAGGTCTCTATGGGAACGATATTTAACCTCTCGAGAGTATATTACTTGCTGACCTAGTGCACTTGCTAGACACCCAACAAGTTTTTGGCGCCGTTGCCGGGGACCATTAAATTGAGAGTAAGTTTAAGTGAATTTTATTTTGTTGATTGAGATTAAAATTTTTATTTTATCTTTTCAGGTTGAACCAGATTCATGCATAAAAGTTAGAATTAGTAGTGAGCCACTAGATGAACCCAATCTGAAACTGGAAAGAGCACTCAGAGGAGAGGTGGAATTATGTGCAGAATGAGATAAGTCCATATCCTAACTCATATTCAGAATTTTTCCAACCATATGCATGTTCTAATCATGATTCATGGAGGTATGATTCTAATATATCATGTTCTTTTGTGGATAATGTACCTAATAGTTTCAATGAAGCAAAGCATGATAATTATTTCTCTAAGAAAAATGTAAATCCATATTTTGAGAACGATTGGCAGGTGGATTTGCCACGTGGGCATTTGTCTAGGTTCATATATGATTACCCTCCTATGTTCAGTGATTCTTTTTCTCAACATGCATATCCCCCTCAGCCTCAAGAACACTGGTCTAGGCTGACCACTCTAGTGGATAACTATTCTGCTCAAAAAGATACTATGTTAAATCCACCTGATGAACAACCTAGTTTAGAAACCATTGATAATTCACAAAGAGCCAGACTTGAGGAAATGCTTTTAAAGTTCCTAGAAAATCAAGAAAAAAGAGATGCTCAGAATGAAGCCAGACTTGACGCTCAAGAAGCCATCCTAAAGAATCAAGAAGCTTCCATCAAAAATCTGAAAATACGAATAAGACAGATGGCCATTGTCATATCAGAACTCATAGAGGAAGCTACAATGGAGAGAGCTGAGAGTTATTGTGATTATCAAAAACTTCAAGAGGGAGGAGATGAAAAGGTCATAGAGATCAAAGAAGAAGATGAAAAAGAGAAAGAAGGAGATGGGGTAGAACAAGAAGTGAAATCCCAAGAAGCGCATAAAGAGGTTAGGATAGAGCACACTAAGGAAAATGAACATTCCTTCCTCTCATTAGATATTGATTTCTTCATTATCCAGCCCTATAAACATCCCACAAAAGTTGAAATTAAAATTTTATTAGGTCTGGGCAGTGAGAAGAAAAGTTGGATAAAAATAAAGGAGCCAAACAAGTTAAAAGCCAACCACAAAAGAGAAAGAGCGACAAGCTCTTTGCTTGAAAGCCATAATCACCATGTAATGAATTCCAAAGCCAAAAATTTCCTTATGCATGGATGGTTTAAGTTTCCATTCGATCCTGGTGGATCAGATCACTTGTATCAGTAGTGTAGCAATAGCAGTAGGATTTAGTTGAATTTTCTTGAAAACTTTTAAGGCTTTGTGTGAAGTAGGATTGAATAAGTGTTTTTCTAAAGTGTTAGGATTTGTTTGAATTTGTAGGAGATTTTGATTTGTTTTCATTATTTTTATTCAACCTAGGATAAGGAAGAGTGTTAATTAAAAAACTTTACAGCTTTCAAAAAACCGAAAACAAAAAAAAAATTAGAAGACTCGAAACAGGAACTGGCGCGACCGCGCCAAATATCAGCGTGACTGCGCCAAATCGCGGAACCCTGAACACTTAGTTTTGAACCGGCGAGGCCATTGGGGTCGACGCGCCGGTTTGACTCATGCGGGGCAGGTTTTAAACGACTGAAACCTCCATTCCTAGGGTTTTTCAAGCCTAAAAATCGATAGAAACCCGGAGCCTCAACTTCAACCTCCCCAAATCATTGCCCAGACGGAAGAAATCTCGCCGGAAAACCCGCCGGAAACACCTCAGAATTCGGCGCAGCACAGTGTTCAAGCAGAAAAAAAGTTAAGGGTAGGTATTTTTTGTGTCGATTTTGGAAATATCTGGAATCAATATCCCAACAAAAAAGGTACGACCACATAGAGGGTACTTCCTAGTTTAATTTGGTCCAAGATTTGGGTATTTCCATTTAGGAACAAGGGAAAACAAAGTTCTCAAAGTTGGGGGTTTATTTTCGGCTTCTGCAAATCTCTGGGCAGAAAAACAGTGGTTTTCTTGCCTCCTTTCGGGCCGTCTATAGAATTAACTGAGATTTTTTTTGGAAAAATGATTTTAGAGCGTGAAATTAAACACTTATAGGTTTCCAACGACCCACTTTACAGCCCAAACCGAAATCAGACCAGAGAGAACCGAGTCCCTCAAAAAGGCCAAAAAGCAACTTTTTGCACTGAAATGACAACCCAAAAGTGTTACCAGAGATCAAAAGCAAAAGTGGCAAGAACGTGGGATAAAGAGAGGTTTGTCACAGAAGATGGACACAAGAGGTTCAATGACATACTATCCAAATGCAATGTCCACATGGAAAGGGGTTTTATTATGGATGAGCTCATAAAGGAATGATATGGAGCCATGATAGAAGCAAGGGGGTGGACCCAATGGGTAGTAGCTCTTACACAAGCTAACATCACACTGGTCCAAGAATTCTATGCCAATTTGCCAAACCAAAGAACTTGGCAATTCTTCGTCAGAGGAAAATGGATCCAGTTATATCCCCATGATATCAACAATTACTTGCACATTCCTGATACCAACACCCAACCACTGAATACTTTAAGAGAAACGGTTAGTGCAACAGAGATTGCAGAGAGGTTATGCCCAGGGGGAGCAAAGTGGGAGACCAGAAGAGGAAAATTGTTGCATTTTCAGAGACAGGACATGCATGTAGATGCTAAGGTATGGTCGATGTTTCTGTTTACAAAATTGACCCCTACCTCCCACTTTACTGAAATCATGGATATGGCCCATCACAAAAGAGGAAGACTCCCTTTTCCTTCCCTCATCACCACTATTTGTTTGGCCAATGGGATTGCACTGAGATCGACAAAGCCAATCGAAATAGTTCCCCGAGGTATTTGAGCTAGCTCAGTAAACCAAATTATGAGAGACCACCCACCAACCAGATTAACAGCAAGTTCTACCAAATCCAAGGAGACGGACATGGCTGGTCTCCATGAGAGGATTAGTGGGCTGGAAAAGAAGATGGGAAAACTGGCCACATACAACAAGAAGATGTGGACATTGTGGGCCCATCATGAGTGAATACCAGAGGATCAGCTGCCCACTGGAGATACCTCTGAAGAAGAAGAAGGTGAAGAGGAAGAAGAAGAAAATGAAGAAGAAGACGAATAGATGTCTTTTTAGCTTTTGCTAAGATATTTTGACTTGTTCTTTTTATCTTGTGTGAGAGCTTGTTTTTTGTGTGTGGTTATGTCTGAGAGTGTGCTAAATGAGATTTCATTAATATGTACTCAATCTCCATTCATATTAAAGAAATTATGTTTTACTCTCAATGAATTGTCTCAAAGCATGCAGTTCTTCATTCTTCCAATGAAAATATATGAAAATCACTCCAAAGCATGCCTCTCTCTAATATTTAATTGTACAAACTGGAAATATTGAAAATTGCATTCAGAATCTGATAATTTCAAGGAATTACTCGACGCGATCGCGCCAAATTCTGGCGCGGCCGCGCCACTGGGTTGACGAGATTTGGCCACTACAGAGGTACTGCAACAGAACCTCTACTGCAGGTATTTTTCTTAACATACATTTTATGCCTGAGAGACACTTTTAGTCAATTTTCATTTTTAATTGCTCAAAATCATGCAAATTTTTATCACTAACCCATGAGAGCAGAATGCAAGAGCCACAAAGGGAGATCCATCCAACCTCAATCCACCCAGAAAGTCAGGGAAGTATCTCTATCACTCCTATGTTTATTGCTGCTTTGAGGACAAAGCATGTTTTTAAGTTTGGGGTGGGATACTCTTCATGAAATTTTAAAGGGATTTGAAAAATTTTAAGTTTGGGGTGGGATACTTTTCATGCATGGATCTGAAAGCACTATTTTGTCAAAACTTCACCAAAAAATCCAATTGAGACTTTGAAAAATACCAGTGAAAACGCCTGATCATATGAATAACATGATTCACTTTCTGGAAAAATATATTAGTTCAGATGCTTAGTCTTGAATGGATGAGAATTTTTCTTTAAAAATAGTTTTTGAAAACAAAGTACATGTGAGCAAGTTGATTTCAACCACTAGAACCAACCTGAGGAAAACTTGAGGCAAAACAACGAAAGGTTTTCAAAAGTCTGAGGTGATTTAGGCACCTTTTTAAAAATCGTTTGAGCCTTTTTCAAAGCCACCCATTTTAATGCACGAGTTGCATCACCTTTTGTCAAACCCTTTGAGCCAAAAAGATCCCTATTTTGTTTCAATGTCCCATGTTACATGAACCAGCCTTAGTCATAAATAAACTTGTTTCTTCCTTACCCATGATTCTCCAAATTATTGAAGTGTTATGTTTGAATGAGCATGGATAAAGATTTTGAAGTTAAAAGGAGGGTTGGATGAAGGGTATAGAAATATTTCTTTGTAAAGGGGAAGAAGGAGCATGAGAAAGAAAAAAGAGAGAAATGGGCTAAGTAGGAGAAAGGCCACCATGTGTGTGCACCGGGACTCGGGCCTCAGCAAGCTAAGAGTCTCTGAGTCAACCGGCAAGGTAACCTGGACTCCAAACAAAGCCAAAGAAAAAGAAGGAAAAGGTTGAGGGTTAGTTAAGGGAAAGGCCACCTCGTGTGTGCACCGGGTCTCGGGCCTCAGCAAGCTTAGGGACTCTGAGTCAACCGACGACGTAAGCTAGACTCTGGACAAAACCCAAAGAAAAAGATACAAGGGAAAAAAAAAAAAAAAAAAAAAAAAGCGGAAAAGGAAAAATTTGAGGGATCAATGCAAAAGAATAAGTTTGGGGTGGAAGAGCTTGGGGGAAAAGTCACAAATCCAATTCATGCTCAGGAAAATGGAAAATGGATAAGAGGAGGAGAATAAAACACAAAAGAAAACAAAAAATCTTCATCATACCCATTAACCCTGCCTCATTACAACCCATAAAGACCTATTGATCAGAATTGAGAATTCCTTCAGGTTAGTGGAGAGTGGACTGATGGTTGGCTTATGGAGCTGAATTGAGACTACTCATTTGTATGGGCATGTTCATCTTTGAAAAATTTGAAGAAAATTTGAAATCTGTTTTGACTAAGCAAGAAGAATCATCATTAGGAAAGAAGTGAATCATCGATTTTGAAACTTTAGTAGGGAGGATCAGTGAATTTTTCTTAGTCTTTACAAATCTATCTGGTATTTAATTCAGAGTTTGCTCGAGGACGAGCAAAGGTTTAAGTTTGGGGTTGTGATAAGTGTCCAAAAGACACTTATTTAAGCATGATTTAATGAGCATAAACTTCCTTTTTGAGTTAATTATTAGCCTGATAATGAATTGTATAACTCAAATTCATGTTTTGTGTCTCAGGTGCCTGATAGAAGAAAAAAATCTGAATTCTGAGGAAAACTGAAGGAAAAAGGAGCAAAATCAAGCAAAAATAGGGAATGGCGCGACCGCACCGATTCTGGCGCGACCGCGCCGATTTTGGCGCCACAGCGCCGGTAAAATGTTTGAAAATTCATAGAAATCCAGAAAATTTCCAACGGCTAGTGAGGCTGAAAGGAGGTCAGTTCGTGAATGTGAAACGGTGCGACTGCGCCGCACGAGGGCGCTACAGCGCCATGAAGATGGCGCTTCCAGTGGCGCTGCCGCGCCGCACTGTTTCCCTTACATAGATGTCTTGTTCTATTTCGGGAAGTCGGCAAAGTGTCTGAGGAGTGGCGCGACCGCACCAGTTCTACTGCAAAAGGTGGCGCGACCGCGCCATTGAGAATCGTTCCTCTTGTGGAACCCGAAGGCCGTTTTCCGGACTTAGACAAAATTCTGCTCCAGTGGCGTGACCGCGCCGCTGACTCAGCTTCGTGACTTGCAAAAATCTCTGGATTCTGACTACCAATCACGCCCAAACTTGGGAGAAGAAGTTCTAATTATCTAAGGAAGGTATCGACGAAGATTTTATGGAATAGTGCTCGAGTCTAGGTGCATTGAATGATCAAGAAAAGAAGAAGTTCAATTCAAAAAAGGAAGCTGCTGCAAGAAGGAGAAGAGAAAATACGAGTTTTAGGAGAGCCATATCTGGTGTTCCCATATCCCAATTGAAGCCAAACTTGGAACGAAGATTTCTGGTGCTACTGAGGATCATATCGTAGAAATTCAGTCCAATCCAAGCCGGGCTTCTCAAGATTCATATCACCAAAGTGGTGTACCCAGTGCAGAAATTGGCAGAGAAACCAGGCAACTTCTTCTCTTCATATCTCGAGTTTCCCAACTCAGAATGGATTCTAATTTCGTACATAAGTCAAATACTATGTATGGAAGGTTCGTTTGTAATTTCAGCCAATTCTGAGGTCGGGAAAGCACAATTCATACCCCTGGACAGAGGCTAAAATTACAAGTTATGGGCAGAACTTCTGCTATAAAAGGAGGTCCGAGGTAGAGATCAAGGATCCAGTTTTTGATCAAGTTTTCATCCAGTTTCGAGTTGTAAATAAAGTAGTTTAGGTTTTTATTATTTTTAGTCAGTGTGGAGTTGAGAAAGAGAGAGAGAGAGAGAAAGAAGGAAGAGATTTCAATCAAGGAGGAGTTGAAGCTAAGAGCAGTCCTCAAAAGGGGGTTTTCTGTACTTTATTTTTTCTTGTTTTCATGGTTGTAATTAATTCCTCTTTCAGTGTTTATTTGATTATCATGGAGTAGTCTCTCTTTGTTGGGGAAGTCATGAACTCCTAGTTGTTTATGTTTAAGTTCTGAATTTGATAGCAATATAATATCCTGCTTTTGTTTTAGAAACTGAATTTATTGCTTATTTCTGATCTGAATTGATATTTGAAGTTTAATGAGGTTCGAATAGAGAAGTTTAATTTCAGTAAAGATTTGGGTTAGTTATATGATTCTTTGTTTTCTAAAACAACTCGCATTTCTCACTAGTTGTTTCCAGATTGTGATGGAGACTAGTAGAAAAGAGATGTGACTTTTTATAACTCTTGTTCTGAATGAGAGGTTGATATTTATGCACTTTGGATTTGAATGTTTTCGGATTGTGATGGAGTTCAAAGAATGAGTGAAATTCATCTTGTTTTTCTCACTAGTTGTTTCCGGATTGTGATGGAGACTAGTGGAAAGTAATTTGACCCGTTAAACACTTTTGTTCTAAATAAGAGTTGATCTTCAAGCTTTTATATTTATGCACCTCGGATCTGAATGTTTCCGGATTGTGATGGAGTTTAGAGATCAGGTGAAAGTTATTTCCTGTATATGGGTAACCAGGTTTTCAAAAACTAAGTCAAGGTAAGGGTATTTGAGCTATAAAATCAAAACTTTGCATGTTAAAAAATAGGAGGGATTGACACTCTTCCCCAACATCTCATCTCTATTAGATTTTCCGGTAGTTTAATTCGGTTTTCTTTTCAGTTTTCATAACAAAACCAAAAAATTTTGTTCCCTCAATCAATAGAAAAATCTTTACTTAAACTGAATTCTCATCAATGTCTCTGTGGCATCGATATCTGGACTCTCAAAGTCTATATTACATACTGACCTAGTGCACTTGCTAGACACCCAACAAGTGGGTGTCGTGCACTAGGTCAGCAAGTAATATAGACTCGAGAGTCCAGATATCGATCCCACCGAGGCCTTGATGAGAACTCAGTTTAAGCAAAGATCTTTCTATTGATTCAAGGAAAAGAAATTTTTTGGTTTTAGTTTTCAAAACTGAAAAGAAAACAGAATTAAACTACTAAAAAAAACTAATAGAGATGAGATGCTGGGGAAGAGTGTCAATCCCTCCTAGTTGTAAAAATGTAGAATTCTGATTTTATTGCTCAAATATCCTTGCCTTGACTTAGCTTTTGAAAACCTAGTTACCCATATACAGGACATAACTTTCACTTATTCCTTGAACTCCTTTTCAACCGGAACATTCAATTCCTAAGTGCATAAATATAAAAGCTTGAAGATTTGCTCTTTCTTATTCAGAACAAGAGTTATAGAAGTCACATCACTTTTGAACTAGTCTCCTTCATAACCGGAACAATCTAGTTTGAAAAACAAGCTATTTTAGAAAACAAAGAATCATATAACCAACCCAACTTTCTATTGAAATCTAACTTCTCTATTCGAACCTCATTAAAATTCAAATATCAATTCAGATAAAAAATAAGCAATGAACTCAGTTTCTAAAACTAAAGCAGGATATTCTATTGCAATAAACTTCAGAATTCAAACATAAAACAACTAGGAATTCATGACTTCCCCAACAAAGAGAGACTACTCCATGCTAATAGATTAAACACACAGTAATAAGGATTCAATTACAGCCATAGACACAAAATAAACTAAGTAAGAAACCCCCTTGAAGGACTGCCTTTGGCTTCTCTTGCGCCTTGACTGAAATCTTCACCTTCTCTCCCTAAAGTACCAAGAGGTCGTGTAAGACTCCCTCTGGACTTTTCTCTTCTCTCTAACCTAACTACAAAACAATTAAAACAAAATACAAACTATCCTAAGAGCTGGAACTCAGAACTGGATCTAAAAACTCCTCCTTTGTGCTCTGCCTCGGACCCCTTTTTATACTTCAAACTCTGTCCAGACCTTGTAATTTCAGCCTCTGTCAAAGGGTGTGAATTATGACTTTACGAGATCAGAATTGCATGAAATTACATCAAGATCTTCCTTTTGAAGTCCTTCACATGCTTACGAAGTTTGAATCAATTCTGAGTTGGGAAACTCCAGATATGAGGGAAGGAAGTTGCTTGATTTTTGCTGCCAACTTCTGCACGGGTCCACCACTTTGAATATGTGCAACTCGAGAATCCTGGCTTGGATTGACCTGAAATTTCGTGACAAGATCCTCTGTTGTACCAGGAAACCTCTTTCCAAGTTTGGCTTCAATTAGAATTGTGATACTCCTTCTCTGATCTTCACAAAATTTGGATTTTTCTCCTTCCCTTGGTAGCAGATTCCTATTTTGAATTAACTTCTTCTTTTGGACCATTCAATGCATCTGGACTTAAGTAAATTACCTTAAAATATTCGTGGACACCTTCCTTAGACGTCTGAGACTCCTTCTCCCAAGTTTGTATTTGATTTGATTGCAGGTTCCCGAGATTTTCGTATTTTCAGCTACAGAGTCATCGGCGCGGCCGCGCCGAATTCTGGCGCGGTCGCACCATCGAACCCGATATCCGTCTGTCAGGACACCTCTTGGCGCGGTCGCACCGAAATCTGCTGAGATTTTGCGCGGTCGCGCCGGTCCTTGGCATTTACTTGCTCCCCGAATGGTAACTTCTCTTTCTGCTTTTAGCTCCCTTTGGCGCGGCAGATCCTTCCATGGGTGCAGTCGCGCCAATTCACAATCCCCAATCGTTGGCTTTCATGACCGTTAGGTCGTTAGGAATTTTTCCACATTAATTTGAATTTTCAAGGATTTATCTGGCGCGGTCGCGCCATTCTCTTTTTGGCTTGTTTTTGCTCCTTTTTCCTTCATTTTGCCTCAAAATCCGGATTTTCTTCTTTTACCCGGTACCTGAGACATAAAACATGTATTTGAGTTATATTTGTCACTTTCAAGCTCATAATCAACTCAAATTGGGAATTTATGATCAATAATTCATGCCTAAATAAGTGTCTTTTGGACACTTATCACTACCCCAAACTTAAACCTTTGCTTGTCCTCAAGCAAACTCTGAACTAAACACCAGATATATATGTAAAGACTAAGAAAATCCAGTGACCATCCATTTTGAAATTTTGTAAGATAGATGCTTCACTCCCTTCCTAATGATGGTTCTTCTTGCTTAGCCAAAACAAAATTTGAATTTTCTTCAAATTTTTCAAAGATGCTTATTCATATACAAGTGAGAAGTTTCAGTTCAATTCCATATGCCAACCCTCAGTCGACTCTCCACTAACCTGAAGGATTTCTCAATTATGATCAGTAGGTCTGTATAGGTTGTAATGAGGCAGGGGTAATGGGTATGAAAAATTTTGAGTACTTCTTTTGGGTTCTATTCTCCTCCTCATATACATATCCCTTTCTTCTGAGCATGACTCGAATTTTTGACTCTTCCCACAAGCTCTTCCACCCCAAGCTTATTCTTATGCATTGATCCCTCATTTTTTTCTTTTTCTTTCCCATGTATACTTTTCTTTTGGTTTTGTCTAGGGTCAAGCTTACCTCGTCGGTTGACTCAGAGTCCCTAAGCTTGCTGAGGCCCGAGACCCAGTGCACACACGAGGTGGCCTTTCCCTTAACTAACCCACTACCTTTTCTTTCTTTTTCCTTGGCTATGTTTGGAGTCCAGCTTACCTTGCCGGTTGACTCAGAGACCCTAAGCTTGCTGAGGCCCGAGTCCCGGTGCACACACAAGGTGGCTTTTCTCCAACACAGCCCAAAATTTTTTCTTTCTTTTCCTCTCTTGCTCCTTCTCCCCCTTTACAATGAAATATTTCTATACCCTTCATGCATCCCTCCTTATAACTTCAAAATCTTTCACCATGCTCATTGAAACATAATACTTCAACAATTTGGAGAATCAAGGGTCAGTAAGAAACAAGTTTAATTATCACTAAGGCTGGTTCATGTAGCATGGGACATAGAAACAAAACAGGGATCTTTTTGGCTCAAAGGGTTTGACAAAAGGTGATGCAACTTGTGCATTAAAATGGGTGGCTTTGAAAAAGGCTGAAACGATTTTTAAACATGTGCCTAAATCACCTCAGAATTTTGAAAACCTTTCTCTGTTTTGCCTCAAGTTTTCCTCAGGTTGGTGCTAGTGGTTGAAATCAACTTGCTCACATTTACTTTGTTTTTAAAAATTATTTTTAAAGAAAAATTCTCATCCATTCAAGACTAAGCATCTGAACTAATATATTTTTCCTGAAAGTGAATCATGCTATTCATATGATCAGGGGTTTTCACTGGTATTTTTCAAAGTCTCTATTGGATTTTCTGGTGAAGTTTTGACAAAACAGTGCTTTCAGATCCATGCATGAAAAGTATCCCACCCCAAACTTAAAATTTTTCAAATCCCCTTAAAATTTCATTAAGAGTAACCCACCCCAAACTTAAAAACATGCTTTGTCCTCAAAGCAGCAATAAACACAGGAGTGATAGAGATACTTCCCTGACTTTCTGGGTGGATTGATGTTGGATGGATCTCCCTTTGTGGCTCTTGCATTCTACTCTCATGGGTTGGTGATAAAAATTTGCATGATTTTTAGCAATTGAAAATGAAAATTGACTAGAAGTGTCTCTCAGGCATAAAAAGTGTCTTAAGAAGAATACCTGCAGTGGAGGTTCTGTTGCCTCACCTCTGTAGTGGCCAAATCTCGTCAACCCAGTGGCGCGACCGATTAATTCCAGGAAATCTTCAGATTCTTACTGCAATTTTCAATATTTCCACTTTAGACAGGTTTGTATCCGTGATAAGCAGATGCAGAGTCATTGTTTTCACATTTTCATTGGAGGAATTTTGAAAAGCATGCTTCGAGACAAATTTGAGAGAAAAACATAATTTCATTAATATGAATGGAGATTGAGTACATATTAATGAAATTGCATTTAGCACACTTTCAGATACAAAAGCACACACAAAAAGCAAGCTCAAACATGAGTTTCAACAAAAAAAAGTTTTAAAAAGATATAGCAAGAAGTTTCTATTCGTCTTTTTCCTTTTCTTCATCTTCTTCCTTTTCTAGTTTTGAGTTTTTAATATTTTTGTGTTTTTCTGTTTCTTTTGGAAGCTGTAAATATTTAATCTAACCCTATTCCTATCTTAGATCTATGCAAAGAAATCAAATCTCATTCAAATTTAAACAAGTCCTAAAAATTTTGAAAAAAAAACTATCTTAACCTTCTCAAATAAAAAAAAAATCCCACAAATTCAAAAACTCCTACTTCCTACGATTTACACTACCTACTGATCCATGTGATCTAATCCACCAGGATCGAATAGAAACTGGAACCATCCATGCTTGAGGGTGTTTTTTACTTTTGAATGTGTTGCATGGTGATTATAAAATTTGAGTAAAGAGCTGGTCACTCTTTCTCTTTTCTTGTTGGCTCTTTGCTTGTTTTGTTCATTTATATTTAGCCAAATTTTCTTTACACTACCCAGACCTAATAGAATTTTTAGTTCAACTTTTGTGGGTGGTTTATAAGGCTGGATAATGAAGAAATCTATATCTAATGAGAGGAAAGAATGTTCATTATCCTTGGTGTCCTTGTTCTTCCCCATCCCCTTCTTTCTCTTTTTCATCTTCTTCTTTTATCTCTTTGACCTTTTCATCTTCTCCCTCTTGCAGTTTCTGAAAATCACAATAACTCTCAGCTCTCTCCATTGTATCTATGAGTTCTGATATGACAGTGGCCATCTGTCCTATTCGTATTTCCAAATTTCTGATGGAAGCTTCTTGATTCTTTAAGATTGCTTCTTGAGCGTCAAGCTTGGCTTCAGTCTGAGCATCTCTTTTTTCTTGATTTTCTAGGAACTTTAAAAACATCTCCTCAAGTCTTGCTCTTTGTGAATTATCAATGGTTTCTAAACTAGGTTGTTCTTCAGGTGGATTTAACATAGTATTTATTTGGACAGAATAGTTATCCACCAGAGTGGTTAGCCTAGACCATTCTTCTTGAGGCTGAGGGCGATATGCATGATGATATGAAGAGTTACTGAATATAGGAGGGTGATCATACCTGAACCTGGACAATTGCCCATGTGGCACATTGTCCGGCCAATCATTCTCAAAATATGGATTTACATTATTTTTAGAGAAATAATTATCATGCTCTGTTTCATAGAAACCATTTGGTTCATTATCAACAAAAGAACATGATGTATTAGAATCATACCTCCATGAATCATGATTGGAAGATGCAAATGGTTGGGGAAATTCTGAATATGAGTTAGGATATCGACTTATCTAATTCTGATCATTGTTCCACCTCTCATCTGAGTGCTCTTTCCAATTCCAGATCGAGTTCATCTAGTGGCTCACCACTAATTCTGGTTTTTATGCACGATCTGGTTCATCCTGAAAAGATAAAATAAAAATTTTAATCTCAATCAACAAATAAAAATTTACTTAAACTTACTCTCAATTCAATGGTCCCCGGCAACGGCGCCAAAAACTTGTTGGGTGTCTAGCAAGTGTACTAGCTCAGCAAGTAAAATAGACTCGAGATTCCAGATATCGATCCCACAGAGACCTTGATGAGAATTCAGTTTAAGTAAAGATTTTTCTATTGATTGAGGGAACATAAATTTTTGGTTTTGTTTTGAAAACTGAAAAGAAAACTGAATTAAACTACTGGAAAAACTAGTAGAGATGATATGTTGGGGAAGAGTGTCAATCCCTCCTATTTGCTAACATGCAAAGTTCTGATTTTATAGCTCAAATACCCTTACCTTGACTTAGCTTTTGAAAACTTGGTTACCCATTTACAGGAAATAACTTTCACCTAATCTCTGAACTCCATCGCAATCCGGAAACATTCAGATCCTAGGTGCATAAATATAAAAGCTTGAAGATCAACTCTTATTTAGAACAAAAGTGTTTAACGGGTCAAATTACTTTCCACTAGTCTCCATCACAATCCGAAAACAACTAGTGAGAAAAAGAAGTTGACTTTCACTCATTCTTTGAACTCCATTACAATCCGGAAACATTCAAATCCTAAGTGCATAAATATCAACTCTCTCACTCAGAACAAGGGTTATAAAAAGTCACATCTCTTTTCCACTAGTCTCCATCACAATCGGGAAACAACTAGTGAGAAAAGCGAG
The DNA here is from genome assembly GCA_019845555.1 of Aristolochia fimbriata. Lineage (NCBI taxonomy): Eukaryota > Viridiplantae > Streptophyta > Magnoliopsida > Piperales > Aristolochiaceae > Aristolochia > Aristolochia fimbriata. Next base: position 25,983,168 of record CM034079.1, read on the forward strand.
TTGTTTTAGAAAACAAAGAATCGTGGGTTTAACAACAACTGCGGTTGTCACAAAACGGGTTTAGCAACAACTTCGGTTGTTGCAAAATGGGTTTGGGAACAACTTCGATTTTTGGAAAATGCATTTAGCAACAACTTCTGTTGCCGCAAAAATGGTTTAGCAACAACTACGGTTGTCGTAAAATGGGTTTAGCATAAACTTCGGTTGTCTCAAAATGGGTTTAGCAACAACTTCGGTTGATGCAAACCGGGTTTAGCAACAACTTCGTAAGTCGGAAACCGGGTTTAGGAACAACTTCGGTTTGTCAAAAAATAGGTTTAGCTACCTCTCCAGATGTCGCAAAACGGGATTAGCAAAAAGTTCAGTTGTCACAAAAGGGTAGAGCAACAATTTCATCTGTCGCAAAACGGGTTTAGCAACAACTTCGGTTGTCGAAAAATGCATTTAGCAACAACTTCTGCTGTCGCAAAAATGGTTTAGAAACAACTACGGTTGTTGTAAAATGGGTTTAGCAATAACTTTGGTTGTCGCAAATCGGGTTTAGCAACTACTTCGGTTTTCAAAAAATAGGTTTAGCTACCTCTCCTGGTGTCGCAAAAAGGGATTAGCAAAAATTTCAGTTGTCACAAAATAGGTAGAGCAACAATTTCATCAGTCGCAAACGGGTTTAGCAACAACTTCGGTTGTCGTAAAATGGGATTAGCAACAACTTCGGTTGTCACAAACCGGGTTTGGCAACAACTTCGGTTGTCGCAAACCGGGTTTAGCAACAACATCGGTTGTCAAAAAATAGGTTTAGCTACCACTCCAGATGTCGTAAATCAGGATTAGCAAAAACTTCAGTTGTCACAAAACAGGTAGAGCAACAATTTCATTTGTCGTAAAATAGATTTAGTAACAACTTCAGTTGTCGCAAAATGGGTTTAGCAACAACTTCGGTTGTCGCAAAACAGGTTTAGCAACAACTTTGGTTGTCACAAAACGGGTTTAGCAACAACTTTGGTTGTCGCAAAAAGGGTTTAGCAACTTCGGTTGTCGTAAAACAGGTTTACCAATAACTTCGGTTGTCACAAAACAGGTTTAGCAACAACTTCGGTTGTCATAAAACGGGTTTAACAGCAAAAGCTATTGTCATAAAACGGGTTTTGCAACAACTTCGGTTCTTGCAAAACGGGTTTAACAACAACTTCGGTTGTTGCAAAATGGGTTTGGCAACAATTTCGGTTTTTGGAAAATGCATTTAGCAACAACTTTTGTTGTCGCAAAAATGGTTTACCAACAACTACGGTTGTCGTAAAATAGGTTTAGCATCAACTTTGATTGTCAAAAACGGGTTTGGCAACAACTTCGGTTGTCACAAACCGGGTTTTGCAACAACATCGGTTGTCAAAAAATAGGTTTAGCTACCACTCCAGATGTCGCAAATCGGGATTAGCAAAAACTTCAGTTGTCTCAAAATGGGTAGAAGAACAATTTCATCTGTCGCAAAACGGGTTTACCAACAACTTCGGTTGTCAAAAAATGAATTTAACAACAACTTTTGCTGTCGTAAAAAATGGTTTAGAAACAACTACGGTTGTTGTAAAATGGGTTTAGCAATAACTTTGGTTATCACAAACCGGGTTTAGCAACTACTTCGGTTTTCAAAAAATAGGTTTAGCTACCTCTCCAGGTGTCGCAAAAAGGGATTAGCAAAAATTTCAGTTGTCACAAAATAGGTAGAGCAACAATTTCATCAGTCGCAAACGGGTTTAGCAACAACTTCGGTTGTCGTAAAATGGGATTAGCAACAACTTCGGTTGTCACAAACCGGGTTTGGCAACAACTTCGGTTGTCGCAAACCGGGTTTAGCAACAACATCGGTTGTCAAAAAATAGGTTTAGCTACCACTCCAGATGTCGCAAATCGGGATTAGCAAAAACATCAGTTGTCACAAAACGGGTAGAGCAACAATTTCATTTGTCGTAAAATAGATTTAGTAACAACTTCAGTTGTCGCAAAATGGGTTTAGCAACAACTTCGGTTGTCGCAAAATGGGTTTAGCAACAACTTCGGTTGTCCCAAAATGGGTTTAGCAACAACTTTGGTTGTCGCAAAACGGGTTTAGCAACAACTTTGGTTGTCGCAAAACAGGTTTAGCAATTACTTCGGTTGTCACAAAACGGGTTTAGCAACAACTTCGGTTCTTACAAAATGTGTACAGCAACAACTTCGGTTGTTGCAAAATGGGTTTGACAACAACTTCGATTTTTGGAAAATACATTTAGCAACAACTTCTGTTGTCGTAAAAATGGTTTAGCAACAACTACAGTTGTCGTAAAATGGGTTTAGCATCAACTTTGGTTGTCTCAAAACGGGTTTAGCAACAACTTCGGTAGTCGCAAACCAGGTTTAGGGACAACTTCGATCGTCGAAAAATAGGTTTAGCTTCCTCTCCAAATGTCACAAAACGGGATTAGCAAAAACTGTAGTTGTCACAAAAAGGGTAGAGCAACAATTTCATCTGTCGCAAACGGGTTTAGCAACAACTTCAACTCGCGGTTTTTTAGCAACAACTTCTGCATTTAGAAAAAAAATCGGTTGTTGTAAAATGGGTTTAAAATGGGAAAATAACTTTGGTTGTCGCAAAACCGGGTTTAGCAACAATTCGGTTTAGCAAAAATAGGTTTAGCTCGGTTGTCACAAAAATGGGTTTTGCTAACAAATTCGGTTGTCACAAAAAATGGGTTTAGTAACAACTTCGGATGTCGCAAAACGGGTTTTGCAACAACTTTGGTTGTCGCAAAACGGGTTTAACGACAACTTCGGTTGTCGTGGGTTTAGCAAAACCGGGTTTAAATGGGTTTAGCAACAACTTCGGTTGTTGTCGCAAATCGGGTTTTGCAACAACGTCGGTTGTCAAAAAATAGGTTTACCTACCACTCCAAATGTGGCAAATCGGAATTAGCAAAAACTTCAGTTGTCACAAAACGGGTAGAACAACAATTTCCTCTGTCGCAAAATGGGTTTAGCAACAACTTCAGGTGTCGAAAAATGAATTTACCAACAACTTCTGCTGTCGTAAAAATGGTTTAGAAACAACTACGGTTGTTATAAAATGGGTTTAGCAATAACTTTGGTTGTCGCAAACCGGGCTTAGCAACTACTTCGGTTTTCAAAAAATAGGTTTACCTACCTCTCCAGGTGTCGCAAAACGGGATTAGCAAAAATTTCAGTTGTCACAAAATAGGTAGAGCAACAATTTCATCAGTCGCAAACGGGTTTAGCAACAACTTCAGTTGTCGTAAAATGGGATTAGCAACAACTTCGGTTATCACAAACTGGGTTTTGGCAACAACTTTGGTTGTCGCAAAAACCGGGGTTTAGCAACAAACAACATCGGTTGTCAAAAAAATAGGTTTAGCTACCACTCCAGATGTCGCAAAAAAAGGATTAGCAAAAACATCAGTTGTCACTAAACGGGTAGAGCAACAATTTCATTTGTCGTAAAATAGATTTAGTAACAACTTCAGTTGTCACTAAATGGGTTTAGCAGCAATTTCAGTTGTGGCAAAATGGGTTTAGCAACAACTTCGGTTGTGGCAAAATGGGTTTAGCAACAACTTCGGTTGTGGCAAAATGGGTTTAGCAACAACTTCGATTGTCACAAAACGGGTTTAGCAACAACTTTGGAAGTCGCAAAATAAGTTTAGCAACAACTTCGGTTGTCACAAAAAAAGGTTTAGCAACAACTTCGGTTCTTACAAAAATGGTTTAGCAACAACTTCGGTTGTTGCAAAATGGGTTTGAGAACAACTTCATTTTTGAAAAAATATTTTAGCAACAACTTCTGTTGTCGTAAAAAATGGTTTTTAGCAACAACTTCGGGTTGTCGTAAAATGGGTTTAGCATCAACTTTGGTTGTCTCAAAATGGGTTTAGCAACAACTTTTTTGTCGCAAAACCAGGTTTAGGGACAACTTCGGTTTCGTCAAAAAAAGGTTTAGCTTCCTCTCCGGATGTCGCAAAAATGGGATTAGCAAAAACTTCAGTTGTCACAAAAAAGGTAGAGCAACAATTTCATCATGTCGCAAAAACGGGTTTAGCAACAACTTTAGTTGTCGCAAAAATGGGTTTAGCAAAAAAAAAAAATGGTTGAGGCAATTGTTGTAAAATGGTTTTAGGAAAAAAATTGGTTGTCGCAAAAATGGGTTTAGCAACAACTTTGTTGTCAAAAATAGGTTTAGCTGTCACTAAATGGGTTTTATTTAACAAACTTCGGTTGTCAAAAAATGGGTTTAGCAACAACTTCGGATGTCGCAAAAAAATAGTTTTGCAACAACTTCGGTTGTCGCAACTTTGGTTGTCGTCGCAAAAATGGTTTAACAACAACTTCGGTTGTCACAAAAAATGGGTTTAGCAACAACTTTGGTTGTCGCAAAAAACCGGGTTTTGCAACAACATCGGTTGTCAAAAAAATAGGTTTAGCTACCACTCCAAATGTGGCAAAAATGGGTTTAGCAAAAACTTCAGTTGTCACAAAAAAGGTTTAGAACAACAATTTCATCTGTTGTCAAAAAATGGGTTTGGCAACAACTTCAGGTGTCGAAAAAATGGGTTTAGCAACAACTTCTGTTGTCGCAAAAATGGGTTTAGCAACAACTTCGGTTGTTGTAAAAATGGGTTTAGCAATAACTTTGGTTGTCGCAAAAATGGTTTTAGCAACAACTTTGGTTGTTGTCGAAACAACTAAAAACAACTTTGTCACAAAATTTTTTCAAAACAACAACTCTTTGTTTTCAAAAATAGGTTTAGCTACCTCTCTCAGTTGTTCGCAAAATGGGATTAGCAAAAATTTCAGTTGTCACAAAAAATAGGTTTAGCAACAATTTCATCAGTCGTAAAAAACGGGTTTAGCAACAACTTCGGTTGTCGTAAAAAATGGGATTAGCAACAACTTTGGTTGTCACAAACCGGGTTTGGCAACAACTTTGGTTGTTGTCGCAAAAACCGGTTTAGCAACAACATCGGTTGTCAAAAAAATAGGTTTAGCAACCACTCCAGATGTCGTAAATTGGGACTAGCAAAAACATCAGTTGTCACAAAACGGGTAGAGCAACAATTTCATTTCGTTTGGTTTTAAAAACTTGTTTAGTAAAATGGGTTTAGCAACAACATTTCAAAAAAATGGGTTTAGCAACAACTTTTGTCAAAAATGGCAAAATGGGTTTAGCAACAACTTCGGTTGTTGGAAAATGAATTTAGCAACAACTTTGGTTGTCGCAAAAATGGGTTTAGCAACAACTTCGGTTGTCAAAAAATAGGGTTTAGCAACAACTTTGGAAAATGGGTTGCAAAACAGGGTTTAGCAAAAATTTCGGTTGTCACAAAATAGGGGTTAGCAACAACTTCGGTTCTTACAAAATGGGTTTAACAACAACTTCGGTTGTTGCAAAAAATGGGTTTGACAACAACTTCGATTTTGGAAAATACATTTAGCAACAACTTCATTTGTCGTAAAAAAAAATTTTTAGCAACAACTTCGGTTGTCGTAAAAATGGTTTAGCATCAACTTTGGTTGTCTCAAAATGGGTTTAGCAACAACTTCGGTTGTCGCAAAACCAGGTTTAGGGAACAACTTTCGGTTGTCGTAAAAATAGGTTTAGCTTCAACTTCCGGATGTCGCAAAAATGGGTTTAGCAAAAACTTCAGTTGTCACAAAAAAAGGTTTAGCAACAATTTCATCTGTCGCAAAACGGGTTTAGCAACAACTTCGGTTGTCGCGAAAAATGGGTTTAGCAAAAAAAAAAAAAAAGGCAATTCAAATAACGTTTCACAAAAGGGGTTTAGTCGGTTGTTGTCGCAAAAAGGTTTAGCAACAACTTTGTTTGTCAAAAAATGGGTTTTTTAGCAACAAATTTCGTTGTTGCAAAAAAATGGGTTTAGCAACAACTTCAACAATGTCGCAAAAAAGGGTTTTGCAACAACTTTGGTTGTCGTAAAAAAAAACAATTTTAGCAACAACTTTGGTTGTCTCAAAAACGGGTTTAGCAACAACATCGGTTGTCGGGTTTCGCAAAACTTTGTTTTCACAAAACAACGTTTAGCAACAACATTCGTTGTCAAAAAATAGGTTTACCTACCACTCCAAATGTCGCAAATCGGAATTAGCAAAAACTTCAGTTGTCACAAAACGGGTAGAACAACAATTTCATCTGTCGCAAAATGGGTTTAGCAACAACTTCGGTTGTCAAAAAAAATTTAGCAACAACTTCTGGTGTCGCCAAAATGGTTTAGAAACAACTACGGTTGTTATAAAATGGGTTTAGCAATAACTTTGGTTGTCGCAAACCGGGTTTAGCAACTACTTCGGTTTTCAAAAAATAGGTTTACCTACCTCTCCGTGTGTCGCAAAAACGGGATTAGCAAAAATTTCAGTTGTCACAAAATAGGTTTAGCAACAATTTCATCAATCAACTTCAAAAAAAATTTTAGCAACAACTTCGGTTGTCGTAAAATGGGAAAACAACTTCTTTGGTTAGCAGCAAATGGTTTAGCAACAACTTGTTGTCACAAAATGGGTTTAGCAACAACTTCGGTTGTTGCAAAATTTAGCTACCACTCCAGGTTGTCAAAAATGGGTTTAGCAAAACATCAGTTGTCACCAAAAATAGGTTTAGGAACAATTTCATTTGTTTGTAAAAAAATAGGTTTAGTAACAACTTCAACAATGTCACAAAAATGGGTTTAGCAACAATTTTAGTTGTTGTCAAAAAATGGGTTTAGCAACAACTTTCATTTGTTGGCAAAAAATGGGTTAGCAACAACTTCGTTGTCGCAAAAAAATGGGTTTAGCAATTAACTTCGGTTGTCACAAAATGGGTTTAGCAACAACTTCGGTTGTTGTAAAAATGGTTTTAGCAACAACTTCGGTTGTTGTAAAATGGGTTTAACAACAACTTCGATTTTTGGAAAATACATTTAGCAACAATTTCTGTTGTCGTAAAAATGGTTTAGCAAACAACCGGTTGTCGTAAAATGGGTTTAGCAACAACTTTGGTTGTCTCAAAAAAAGGGTTTAGCAACAACTTTGGTTGTCGCAAAACCAGGTTTAGGAACAACTTCGGTTGTCGAAAAAATAGGTTTTAGCTTCAACTCCTGATGTCGTCAAAAAACGGGTTTAGCAAAAACTTCAATTATCACAAAAAAGGTTTAGCAACAATTTCATCCGTTTAAAACGGGTTTAGCAAACAACCGGTTTTTCGCAAAAAAAGTTTAGCAAAAACAACCGGTTGTTGCAAAATGGTTTAGCAAAACAATCGGGTTGTTGCAAAATGGTTTAGCAACAACTTCGGTTTGTCACAAAATGGGTTTTTCAACAACTTTAAAACTGTCGTCAAAAAATTTAAACAACAACTTAACAACAACTTCGGTGTCGCAAAAAACGGGTTTTGCAACAACTTTGGTTGTCCCAAAAAAGGGTTTAGTGACAACTTTGGTTGTCACAAAACGGGTTTAGCAACAACTTCGGTTCTTTCAAAAATAGGTTTAGCTACCACTCCAGATGTCGCAAAAAATGGGATAGCAAAAAAATCAGTTGTCACAAAAAATGGTTTAAGAACAATTTCATCTGTCGTTTAGTAAAAAACGGGTTTAGCAACAACTTCGGTTGTCAAAAAAATGGGTTTAACAACAACTTCTGCTGTCGTCAAAAAATGGTTTAGAAAAAACTTTGGTTGTTGTAAAATGGGTTTAGCAATAACTTTGGTTGTCGCAAAACGGGTTTAGCAACTACTTCGGTTTTCAAAAAATAGGTTTAGCTACCTCTCCTGGTGTCGCAAAACATGGGATTAGCAAAAAGTTCAGTTGTCACAAAATTAGGTAGAGCAACAATTTCATTTCAAAATGGGTTTAAAAACTTTGGTTTAGGGTTTAGCAACAACTTCGGTTGTCGTAAAAATGGGATTAGCAACAACTTTGGTTAAAAATGGTTTAGCAAAACCAGGTTTGGCAAAACGGGTTTAACAACTTTGGTTGTCGCAAAAACCGGGTTGTTTTACCGGGTTTACAACAACATCGGTTGTCAAAAAATAGGTTTAGCTACCACTCCAGATGTCGCAAATCGGGATTAGCAAAAACATCAGTTGTCACAAAATGGGTAGAGCAACAATTTTATTTGTCGTAAAATAGATTTAGTAACTACTTCAATTGTCGCAAAATGGGTTTAGCAACAACATTGGTTGTGGCAAAATGGGTTTAGCAACAACAACAACGGTTGTCAAAAAAATGGGTTTAGCAACAACTTTGGTTGTCGCAAAAAAAGGTTTAGCAACAACTTTGGTTGTCGCAAAAACAGGTTTAGCAATTAACTTCGGTTGTCACAAAACGGGTTTAGCAACAACTTCGGTTCTTGCAAAATGTGTACAGCAACAACTTCAGTTGTTGTAGAATGGGTTTGGCAACAACTTCAATATTTGGAAAATACATTTAGCAACAATTTCTGATGTCGTAAAAATGGTTTAGCAAAAACTACTGTTGTCGTAAAATGGGTTTAGCATCAACTTTGGTTGTCTCAAAACGGGTTTAGGAACGACTTCGGTCGTCGCAAACCAGTTTTAGGGACAACTTCGATCGTCGAAAAATAGGTTTAGCTTCCTCTCCAAATGTCGCAAAACGGGATTAGCAAAAACTGCAGTTGTCACAAAAAGGGTAGAGCAACAATTTCATTTGTCAAAAAACGGTTTAGCAACAACTTCGGTTGTCGCAAAATGGGTTTAGCAAAAAAATCGGTTGTCGGCAAAAATGGTTTAGCAAAAACTTTTGTTGTGTAAAAAAAATGTTTAGCAACAACTTTGGTTGTCAAAAAATGGGTTTTAGCAACAACTTTGGTTGTCACTAAAATGGGTTTTAGCAACAAATTCGGTTGTCAAAAAAATGGGTTTAATAACAACTTCGGTTGTCGCAAAAATGGGTTTTGCAACAACTTCAGTTGTCACAAAAAATGGGTTTAGCAACAACAATTTCATTTCGTCAAAAATGGGTTTAGCAACAACTTCGGTTGTCGCAAAATGGGTTTAGTTTAAGCAACAACGGGTTTAGCAAAACGGGTTTTGTTGGTTTAGCAACAACTTTGGTTGTCGCAAAATGGGGTTTAGCAACAACTTCGGTTGTCAAAAATAGGTTTAGCTACCACTCCGGATGTCAAAAAATCGGATTAGCAAAAACTCAGTTGTCACAAAAAATGGGTAGAACAACAACAATTTCATCTCTCAAAAAATGGGTTTAGCAACAACTTCGGTTGTCGAAAAAAAATGGTTTAGCAACAACTTCTGTTGTCGCAAAAATGGTTTTTAACAACAACTTCGGTTGTTGTAAAATGGGTTTAGCAATAACTTTGGTTGTCGCAAACCGGGCTTAGCAACTACTTCGGTTTTCAAAAATAGGTTTAGCTACCTCATCAGGTGTCGCAAAACGGGATTAGCAAAAAAATTTCAGTTGTCACAAAATAGGTAGAGCAACAATTTCATCAGTCGCAAACGGGTTTAGCAACAACTTCGGTTGTCGCAAAATGGGATTAGCAACAACTTCGGATATTTCAAACCGGGTTTGGCAACAACTTTGATTTAACAACAACGGGTTGTCGCAAACCGGGTTTAGCAACAACATCGGTTGTCAAAAAAAGGTTTAGCTACCACTCTAGATGTCGCAAATCGGGATTAGCAAAAACATCAGTTGTCACAAAATGGGTAGAGCAACAATTTCATTTGTTGTAAAATAGATTTAGTAACAACTTCAGTTGTCGCAAAATGGGTTTAGCAACAACTTCGGTTGTCGCAAAATGGGTTTAGCAACAACTTTGGTTGTCGCAAAAAATGGGTTTAGCAACAACTTTGGTTGTCGTAAAACGGGTTTAGCAACAACTTTGGTTGTCGCAAAACAGGTTTAGCAATTACTTCGGTTGTCACAAAATGGGTTTAGCAACAACTTCGGTTCTTGCAAAACGTTTTAGCAACAACTTCGGTTGTTCCAAAATGGGTTTGGCAACAACTTTGGTTTTAGGAAAATACATTTAGCAACAACATCTGTTGTCGTCGCAAAAAATGTTTTAGCAACAACTACGGTTGTCGTAAAATGGGTTTAGCATCAACTTTGGTTGTCTCAAAATGGGTTTAGCAACAACTTTGGTTGTCGCAAACCAGGTTTAGGAACAACTTCGGTTGTCGAAAAATAGGTTTAGCTTCCTCTCCTGATGTCGCAAAACGGGATTAGCAAAAACTTCAATTGTCCCAAAAAGGGTAGAGCAACAATTTCATCTGTCGCAAAACGGGTTTAGCAACAACTTCGGTTGTCAAAAAATTCATTTAGCAACAACTTCGCTTTTGTCAAAAAAAATGGTTTAGGCAACAACTTCACGGTTTGTTGTAAAAAAACAAACTTTGGTTGTCAAAAAAAGGTTTAACAACAACTTTGGTTGTCAAAAATGGGTTTAGCTACAAATCCAGGTTGTCACAAAAATGGGTTTAGCAACAACTTCGGTTGTCAAAAATAGTTTAGCAACAATTTCATTGTCGAAAATGGGTTTAGCAACAACAACGGTTTTGCAAAAACTTTGGTTGTCGGTTGTCGTAAAATGGGTTTAGTTAACAACTTCGGTTGTCACAAACCGGGTTTAGCAACAACTTCGGTTGTCGCAAAAATAGGGTTTAGCTACCACTCCAGATGTCGCAAAATGGGATTAGCAAAAACTTCAGTTGTCACTAAATGGGTAGAAGAACAATTTCATCTGTCAAAAACGGGGTTTAGCAACAACTTCATTTGTCAAAAAAAAATTTAACAACAACTTCTGTTTGTCAAAAATGGGTTTAGTTGGTTTAGTTGTTGTCAAAAAATGGGTTTTAGCAACAACTTTGGTTGTTGTAAAATGGGTTTAGCAACAACTTTGGTTGTCGCAAAAAATTTTAGCAACAACTTCGGTTGTCAAAAAATAGGTTTTGCTAACAACTCTCCGGGTGTCGCAAAAAAAGGGATTAGCAAAAACACAAAAATGGGTTAGCAAAATTGGGTTGTTGCAACAAAATCATTTTCGCAAAATTTCATTTAGCAAAAACATTTAGCAACAACATCGGTTGTCGTTGTGGGTTTAGCAACAACTTCGGTTGTCGCAAAAATGGTTTAGCAAAACAACTTTGGTTTTCACAAAATGGGTTTGGCAACAACTTTGGTTGTCGCAAAAACCGGGTTTAGCAACAACATCGGTTTTCAAAAAAAATAGGTTTAGCTACCACTCTCAGATGTCGCAAAATGGGATTAGCAAAAAAACATCAGTTGTCACAAAAAAATGGGTAGAGCAACAATTTCATTTGTCGTAAAATAGATTTAGTAACAACTTCAGTTGTCGCAAAATGGGTTTAGCAACAACTTCGGTTGTGGCAAAATGGGTTTAGCAACAACTTCGGTTGTGGTGCAAAATGGGTTTAGCAACAACTTTGGTTGTCGCCAAAACGGGTTTAGCAACAACTTTGGAAGTTTCAAAAAAACAGGTTTAGCAACCTCTTCGTTGTCACAAAAAGGGTTTAGCAACAACTTCAGGTTCATCACAAAAAATGGTTTAGCAACAACTTCGGTTGTTGTTTAGCAAAATGGGTTTAGCAACAACTTCAATTTTCAGAAAATACATTTAGGAACAATTTCTGTTGTCGTAAAAATGGTTTAGCAAAAACTTCAGTTGTCGTAAAATGGGTTTAGTATCAACTTTGGTTGTCTCAACACGGGTTTAGCAACAACTTCGGTCGTCGCAAACCTGTTTTAGGGACAACTTCGATCGTCGAAAAATAGGTTTAGCATCCACTCCAAATGTCGCAAAACGGGATTAGCAAAAACTTCAGTTGTCACAAAAAAATTTAGCAACAACAACATTTGTCAAAAAAACAATTTCAACAACTTCGGTTGTCAAAAAATGGGTTTAGCAACAACTTTGGTTGTCGCAAAATGGGTTTAGCAAAACTTTGGTTGTCAAAAAACGGTTTAGAGGCAAAATTGGGTTTAAAAAAAACAACTTTGGTTGTCAAAAAAACGGGTTTAGCAACAACTTCGGTTGTCACAAAAATGGGTTTAGCAACAAATTTCATTTGTCGCAAAATGGGTTTAGCAACAACTTCAAAATGGGTTTTGTCGCAAAAATGGGTTTTGCAACAACAACTTTTGTTGTCGCGAAAAACTGGGTTTAGCAACAACTTCGGTTGTCGTTGTCAAAAATGGGTTTAGCAACAACTTTGGTTGTCGCAAAATGGGTTTAAGCAACAACTTTGGTTGTCGCAAAACGGGTTTAGCAACAACTTCGGTTGTCAAAAAATAGGTTTAGCTACCACTCCAGATGTCGCAAAAAGGGATTAGCAAAAACTTCAGTTGTCACAAAAACGGATAGAACAACAATTTCATCTGTCGCAAAATGGGTTTAGCAACAACTTTAGTAACTTGTTGTCAAAAAAATGGTTTAGCAACAACTTCTGGTTGTCGCAAAATGGTTTAGCAAAAATGGTTTTTAGAAACAACTACAACGTTGTTGTAAAATGGGTTTAGCAATAACTTTGGTTGTCGCAAAAACGGGTTTAGCAACTAACTTCGGTTTTCAAAAAAATAGGTTTAGCTACCTCATCAGGTGTCGCAAAAAAACGGGATTAGCAAAAAAAGTTGTCACAAAATAGGTAGAGCAAACAATTTCATCAGTCACAAAAATGGGTTTAGCAACAACTTCAGTTGTCGTAAAATGGGATTAGCAACAACTTCGGTTATCACAAAAATGGTTTTGGCAACAACTTTGGTTGTCGCAAAATGGGTTTAAACAACTTTGGTTTAAACCAACAACAACAACGGTTGTCAAAAAAAATAGGTTTAGCTACCACTCCAGATGTCGCAAAAATTGTCGGGATTAGCAAAAACATCAGTTGTCACAAAATGGGTAGAGCAACAATTTCATTTGTTTGTAAAATAGGTTTAGCAACAACTTCGGTTTAGTAAAAATGGGTTTAGCAACAACTTTGGTTGTCAAAAAAATGGTTTTAGCAACAACTTTGGTTGTCATAAAATGGGTTTAGCAACAACTTTGGTTGTCGCAAAAACGGGTTTAGCAACAACTTTTTCAAAAAATAGGTTTAACAACCTTCTTTGTTGTCAAAAACAGGTTTAGCAATTACTTCGGTTGTCACAAAATGGGTTTAGCAACAACTTTTCTTCTTGCAAAACGTGTACAGCAACAACTTCGGTTGTTCCAAAATGGGTTTGGCAACAACTTTGGTTTTTGGAAAATACATTTAGCAACAACATCTGTTGTCGCAAAAATGGTTTAGCAACAACAACAGTTGTCGTAAAATGGGTTTAGCATCAACTTCGGTTGTCTCAAAATGCGTTTAGCAACAACTTCGGTAGTCGCAAACCAGGTTTAGGAACAACTTCGGTCGTCGAAAAATAGGTTTAGCTTCCTCTCCAGATGTCGCAAAACGGGATTAGCAAAAACTGCAATTGTCCCAAAAATGGTAGAGCAACAATTTCATCTGTCGCAAAAAATGGTTTAGCAACAACTTTGGGTTGTCGTAAAATGGGTTTAGCAACAACTTCGGGTTTAAAAAAAATGGGTTTAGAGGCAAAACTGTTGTTTAAAATGGGTTTAGCAACAACTTTGTTTGTCAAAAAATGGGTTTAGCAACAACTTCGGGTTGTCAAAAAATAGGTTTAGCAAAAACAACAAAATTAGTTTTAGCAGCAAAATAGGTTTAGCAACAACTTTCGGTTTTCACAAAAAATGGTTTAGCAACAACAAATTTCCGTTGTCGCAAAATGGGTTTAACAACAACTTCGGTTGTCGTCAAAAAATGGTTTTGCAACAACTTTGGTTGTCCCAAAAATGGGTTTAGCAACAACTTTGGTTGTCACAAAATGGGTTTAGCAACAACTTCGGTTTTCAAAAAAAAGGGTTTAGCTACCACTCCAGATGTCGTCAAAAACGGGATTAGCAAAAACTTCAGTTGTCACAAAAAAATAGAAGAAAACAATTTCATGTCGTCAAAAAAGGTTTAGCAACAACTTCGGTTGTCAAAAAATGGGTTTAAAACAACTTCATTTAACAACAACTTCTTTAACAACAAAACGGTTGTCGGTTTAGAAAAAACTTTGGTTGTTGTAAAAATGGGTTTAGCAATAACTTTGGTTGTCGCAAAATGGGTTTAGCAACTACTTCGGTTTTCAAAAAATAGGTTTAGCTAACTCTCCAGGTGTGTCGCAAAAAATGGGATTAGCAAAAATTTCAGTTGTCACAAAATAGGTAGAGCAACAATTTCATCAGTCGCAAACGGGTTTAGCAACAACTTCGGTTGTCGTAAAATGGGGTTTAGCAACAACTTCGGTTGTCACAAAAAATGGTTTAGGCAACAACTTTGGTTGTCGCAAAAACGGGTTTAGCAACAACATTCGGTTGTCAAAAAAATAGGTTTAGCTACCACTCCAGATGTCGCAAAATCGGGATTAGCAAAAACATCAGTTGTCACAAAATGGGTTTAGCAACAATTTCATTTTGTCACAAATAGGTTTAGCAACAACTTCATTTGTCAAAAATAGGTTTAGCAACAACTTCAGTTGTCGTAAAAAATGGGTTTAGCAACAACTTCGGTTGTCGCAAAATGGGTTTAGCAACAACTTTGGTTGTCACAAAATGGGTTTAGCAACAACTTTGGTTGTTGCAAAACGGGTTTAGCAACAACTTTGGTTGTCGCAAAACAGGTTTAGCAACAACTTTGGTTGTCACAAAAAAGGTTTAGCAACAACTTCGTGACGTGTCAAAAAAGGTTTAGCAAAAACTTCTCAGTTTGTCACAAAAAACAACAACTTTTTGTTGTAAAAAATGGGTTTAAACAACAACTTCAATTGTTGGAAAATGGGTTTTAGCAACAACTTCTGTTGTCGTAAAAATGGGTTTAGCAACAACTTCGGTTGTCGTGAAAAATGGGTTTAGCAACAACTTTGGTTGTCTCAAAAAATGGGTTTAGCAACAACTTCGGTTGGTTGTCGCAAAAACCAGGTTTAGGGACAACTCGGTTTTCGAAAAAAATAGGTTTAACTTCCTCTCCAAAAATGGTTTCAAAAAAACGGGATTAGCAAAAACTTCAGGGTTTAACAACTTTTTTTGTCAAAAAATAGGTTTAGCAACAATTTCATTTCGTCAAAAAAGGTTTAACAACAACTTCGGTTGTCAAAAATGGTTTAGCAACAACTTCGGTTGTCGCAAAAAATGGGTTTAGCAAAACTTCGGTTGTCGCAAAAATGGGTTTAGCAACAACTTCGGTTGTCAAAAAATGGGTTTAGCAACAAATTTTCGGTTTTCAAAAAATAGGTTTAGTCACTCAAAATGGGTTTAGCAAAAACATCGGTTGTCACAAAATGGGTTTAATAACAAACTTCGCAAAATGGTTTTAGCAAAAACTTCGTTGTTTTTTTTAGCAACAACTTCAGTTGTTGTCAAAAAATGGGTTTAGCAACAACTTCGGTTGTCACAAAATGGGTTTAGCAACAACTTCGGTTGTCAAAAAAAGCAACAAACTTCATCGTCGAAAAATGGGTTTAGCAACAACCTCGGTTGTCAAAAAATAGGTTTAGCAACAACTTCAGTTGTCACAAAAATGGGTTTAAATAAAAATTGTCAAAAAACGGTTTAGCAACAACATCAGGTTTGTCAAAAAAGGTTTAACAAAATGGGTTTCAACAACCGTTGTCAAAAATGGGTTTAGCAACAACTTCGGTTGTCGAAAAAATGGGTTTAGCAACAACTTCTGTGTCGCAAAAAAAAATTTAGTTTAGCAACAACTTTGTTGGTTGTTGTAAAATGGGTTTTTAGCAATAACTTTGGTTGTCGCAAAAACCGGTTTAGCAACAACTTCGGTTTTTCAAAAAATAGGTTTAGCAACCTCATCAGGGTCGCAAAAAAGGGATTAGCAAAACTTCAGTTGTCACAAAAAAAATTTAGAGCAAAATTTCAGTTGTCACAAAATAGGTTTAGCAACAATTTCATCGTTTGTCGCCAAAAAAGGTTTTAGCAACAACAACTTGGTTTGTCGCAAAATGGGATTAGCAACAACTTTTATTATTAAAAATGGGTTTTGCAACAACTCTGGTTGTCGCAAAACGGGTTTAGCGACAACTTCGGTTGTCAAAAAAAAGGGTTTAGCTACCACTCTAGATGTTGTCAAAAATGGGATTAAAAAAAACAATTCATTGTCACAAAAAGGGTAGAGCAACAATTTCATTTGTTGTAAAATAGATTTAGTAACAACTTCGGTTGTCAAAAAATGGTTTAGTCAACTTCTGGTTGTCAAAAAATGGTTTAGCAACAACTTTGGTTGTCAAAAAATGGGTTTAGCAACAACTTTGGTTGTCGCAAAATGGGTTTAGCAACAACTTTGGTTGTCGCAACAACAACTTTGGGTTGTCAAAAATAGGTTTAGCAACAACTTCGGTTGTCACAAAATGGGTTTAGCAACAACTTCAGTTGTCAAAAAAATAGGTTTAGCAACAACTTCATTTGTTCAAAAATGGGTTTAGCAACAACTTTGGTTTTAGGAAAATGGGTTTAGCAACAACATCGTTGTCAAAAAATGGTTTTAGTAACAACTTTGGTTGTCATAAAATGGGTTTAGCAACAACTTCGGTTTGTCAAAAATGGGTTTAGCAACAACTTTGGTTGTCTCAAAATGGGTTTAGCAACAACAACGGTTGTCGCAAAAAAGGTTTAGCAACAACTTCGGTTTGTTGTAAAATAGGTTTTAAAACTTCCTCTTGTCCAAAAAAATCGTTTAGCAAAACGGGTTTTAGCAAAAACTTCAATTGTCCCAAAAAATGGGTTTAGCAACAACTTCATCATTGTCGCAAAAATGGTTTAACAACAACTTCGGTTGTCGCAAAAATGGGTGAGCAACAAAAAAAAAAAAAAAGGTTTTCAAACAACTTCGGGTTTAGGTTTAAACAACGGTTGTTGCAAAAAATGGGTTTAACAACAACTTTGGTTGTCACAAAATGGTTTAGCAACAAGTCCGATTGTCGCAAAAATGGGTTTAGCAACAACTTCGGTTGTCGCAAAAAATGGGTTTTTGCAACAACTTTGGTTGTCGGTTGTAAAAAATGGGTTTAGCAACAACTTTTGGTTGTCACAAATTGTTAGCAACAACTTTGGTTTGTCAAAAACCGGGTTTACAACAACTTCGGTTGTCAAAAATAGGTTTAGCTACCACTCCAGATATCGCAAATCGGGATTAGCAAAAACTTCAGTTGTCACTAAATGGGTAGAAGAACAATTTCATCTGTCGTAAAACGGGTTTACCAACAACTTCGGTTGTCAAAAAATGAATTTAACAACAACTTCTGCTGTCGCAAAAATGGTTTAGAAACAACTACGGTTGTTGTAAAATGGGTTTAGCAATAACTTTGGTTGTCGCAAACCGGGTTTAGCAACTACTTCGGTTTTCAAAAATAGGTTTTGCTACCTCTCCAGGTGTCCCAAAACGGATTAGCAAAAATTTCAGTTGTCACAAAATAGGTAGAGCAACAATTTCATCAGTCGCAAAAAATGGGTTTAGCAACAACTTCGGTTGTCGTAAAATGGGATTAGCAACAACTTCGGTTGTCACAAACCGGGTTTAGCAACAACTTTGGTTGTCGAAAATAGGTTTAGCTACCACTCCAGATGTCGCAAATCGGGATTAGCAAAAACATCAGTTGTCACAAAATGGGTAGAGCAACAATTTCATTTGTCAAAAAAAAAAAATAGATTTAGTAACAACTTCAAATGGGTTTAGTCAACTTCAGTTTCAAAAAAAATGGGTTTAGCAACAACTTTGGTTGTGGCAAAATGGGTTTTAGCAACAACTTCGTTGTTGTCAAAAAATGGGTTTAACAACAACTTTGGTTGTCGCCAAAAACGGGTTTAGCAACAACTTTGGTTGTCGCAAAAAAACAGGTTTAGCAACAACTTCGGTTGTCACAAAAAACGGGTTTAGCAACAACTTCGGTTCATCAAAAAAAATGGGTTTAGCAACAACTTCAGTTGTTGTAAAATGGGTTTGGCAACAACTTCAATTTTTGGAAAATACATTTAGGAACAACAACATCTGTTGTCGTAAAAATGGTTTAGCAACAACTACAGTTGTCGTAAAATGGGTTTAGCATCAACTTTGGTTGTCTCAAAAATGGGTTTAGCAACAACTTCGGTTGTCGCAAACCGGGTTTAGGGACAACTTCGGTTGTCAAAAAATAGGTTTAGCAACCACTCCAAATGTCGCAAAAAATGGGATTAGCAAAACTTCAGTTGTCAAAAAATGGGTTTAGCAACAATTTCATATCAAAAAAAAAAACGGGTTTAGCAACAATTTCATTTTGTCAAAAAAACAACAACTTGGTTTCGCAAATGGGTTTAGCAACAACTTCAGTTGTCAAAAATGGGTTTAGCAACAACTTTGGTTGTCAAAAAGTTTAGTTTTGTTGTAAAAAAAATTTGGTTTAGTTTTAACAAAAAAAAACTTTTTTAGTTGTCGCGGTTGTCGGGTTTAGCAAAAACTTCGGTTGTCAAAAATGGGTTTAGCAACAACTTCGGTTTGTCACAAAATGGGTTTAGCAACAACTTCGGTTGTCGCAAAAATGGGTTTAGCAAACAACTTCAGTTGTCACAAAAAAGGTTTTACAAACAACTTTGGTTGTCGCAAAAAATGGGTTTAGCAACAACTTTCGGTTTGTCAAAAATGGGTTTAGCAACAACTTTGGTTGTCAAAAAATGGGTTTAGCAACAACTTTGGTTGTCGCAAAAATGGGTTTTAGCAACAACTTTGGTTGTCAAAAAATAGGTTTAGCAACCAACTTCAGATGTCAAAAAATGGGATTAGCAAAAACTTCAGTTGTCACAAAATGGGTAGAACAACAATTTTATCTGTCGCAAAATGGGTTTAGCAACAACTTCGGTTGTCGAAAAAAATGGGTTTAGCAACAACTTCTGGTTGTCGCAAAATGGTTTAGAAACAACTTCGTTGTTGTAAAATGGGTTTAGCAACAACTTTGGTTGTCAAAAAATGGTTTAGCAACAACTTTGGTTGTCGCAAACCGGCTTTAGCAACTACTTCGGTTTCCAAAAAATAGGTTTAGCTACCTCTCCGGTTGTTGTGAAAAAATGGGATTAGCAAAAAAACTTCAGTTGTCACAAAATAGGTTTAGCAACAATTTCATTTTCACAAAAATGGGTTTAGCAACAACTTCGGGTCGTTTAGCAACAACTTCGGTTGTCGTCAAAAATGGGTTTTAGCAACAACAACTTCGGTTGTCAAAAAATGGTTTAGCAACAACAACAACCGGTTGTCACAAAAAATGGGTTTAGCAACAACTTTGGTTGTCGCAAAAATGGGTTTAGCAACAACATCGGTTGTCAAAAAATAGGTTTAGCAACAACCAAATGTCGCAAAAAGGGGTTTAGCAAAAAACATCAGTTGTCACAAAAAATAGGTTTAGCAACAATTTCATTTCTCGCAAAAATGGTTTAGCAACAACTTCAGTTGTCGCAAAAATGAGTTTAGCAACAACTTCAACAACTCGGGTTGTAAAAAAAATGGGTTTAGCAACAACTTTGGTTGTTGCAAAATGGGTTTAGCAAACAACTTTCAAAAAAGGTTTTAAACAACTTTGGTTTTAAAAAATGGGTTTAGCAAAAACTTCGTTGTCACAAAAAAGGGTTTAGCAACAACTTCATGTTTTGCAAAATGGGTTTAGCAACAACTTCGGTTGTTCCAAAATGGGTTTTAGCAACAACTTTGGTTTTGAAAAATAAAACTTTAAAATAGGTTTACAACAACTGTTGTCGCAAAAATGGTTTAGCAACAACAACAACTTGTTGTCAAAAAAATGGTTTAGCAACAACTTCGGTTGTCAAAAATGGGTTTAGGCAACAACTTTGGTTGTCGCAAAACCAGGTTTAGGAACAACTTCGGTTGTCGAAAAAATAGGTTTAGCTTCCTCTCCGGATGTCGTCGCAAAACGGGATTAGCAAAAACTTCAATTGTCACAAAAAATGGGTTTAGCAACAATTTCATTTGTTGTAAAATAGGTTTAGCAACAACTTCGGTTGTCGCAAAAAAATGGGTTTAGCAACAACTTTAGTAACAACTTCAGTTGTCGCAAAATGGGTTTAACAACAACTTCGGTTGTCGTCAAAAAATTGGTTTAACAACAACTTGTCGTTGTCAAAATGGGTTTAGCAACAACTTTGGTTGTCAAAAAAACGGGTTTAGCAACAACTTCGGTTGTCAAAAAACGGGTTTAGCAACAACTTCGGTTGTCACAAAATGGGTTTAGCAACAACTTCGGTTGTCGCAAAATGGGTTTAGCAACAACTTCGGTTGTTGTCAAAAAACGGTTTAGAGCAACAACAACTTCATTTTGGGAAAATGGGTTTAGCAACAACTTTGGTTGTCGCCAAAATGGTTTAGCAACAACTTTTTGTCGTAAAATGGGTTTTAGCAACAACTTTGGTTGTCTCAAAATGGGTTTAGCAACGACTTTGGTTGTCGCAAACCGGGTTTAGCAACAACATCGGTTGTCAAAAAATAGGTTTATCTACCTCTCCTGATGTCGCAAAACGGGATTAGCAAAAACTTCTGTTGTCCCAAAAAGGGTAGAGCAACAATTTCATCTGTCGCAAAACGGGTTTAGCAACAACTTCGGTTGTCAAAAAATTCATTTAGCAACAACTTCTGTTGTCGTAAAAATGGTTTAGAAACAACTACGGTTGTTGTAAAATGGGTTTAGCAATAACTTTGGTTGTCGCAAATCGGGTTTAGCAACTACTTCGGTTATCAACAAATAGGTTTAGCTACCTCTCCAGGTGTCCCAAAACATGATTAGAAAAAATTTCAGTTCTCAAAAAATAAGTAGGGCAACAATTTCATCAGTCGCAAACAGGTTTAGCAACAACTTCGGTTGTCGTAAAATGGGATTAGCAACAACTTCGGTTGTCACAAACCGGGTTTAGCAACAACATCGGTTGTCAAAAAATAGGTTTAGCTACCACTCATGATGTCGCAAATCGGGATTAGCAAAAACATCAGTTGTCACAAAATGGTAGAGCAACAATTTCATTTGTCGTAAAATAGATTTAGTAACAACTTCAGTTGTCGCAAAATGGGTTTAGCAACAACTTTGGTTGTCACAAAATGGGTTTAGCAACAACTTCGGTTGTCGCAAAACGGGTTTAGCAACAACTTTGGTTGTCGCAAAACAGGTTTAGCAACAACTTTGGTTGTCGCAAAACAGGTTTAGCAATTAATTCAGTTGTCAAAAAATGGGTTTAGCAACAACTTCGGTTCTTGCAAAACGGGTTTAGCAACAACAACTTCGTGTTGCAAAAATGGGTTTAGCAACAACTTCGGTTTTTTGAAAAATGGGTTTAGCAACAACTTTTGTTTTTCGCAAAATGGTTTTAGCAACAACTTCAGTTGTCAAAAAAAAAATGGGTTTAGCATCAACTTTGGTTGTCTCAAAACGGGTTTAGCAACAACTTTGGTTGTCGCAAACCAGGTTTAGCAACAACTTCGGTTGTCGAAAAATAGGTTTATCAACCTCTCCAGATGTCGCAAAACGGGATTAGCAAAAACTTCAGTTGTCACAAAAAGGGTAGAGCAACAATTTCATCTGTCGCAAAACGGGTTTAGCAACAACTTCGTTGTTTGTCGTGAAAAATTTATTTAGCAAAAACTTCGGTTGTCGCAAAAAAAAGTTTAGAAAAAACTTTGGTTGTTGTAAAATGGGTTTAGCAATAACTTTGGTTGTCATAAAATGGGTTTTGCAACAAATTCGGTTTTCAAAAAAAAGGGTTTAGCAACAACTCCGGTGTCGCAAAAAACGGGTTTTGCAAAAACTTTGGTTGTCCCAAAAAAATTTAGGTTTTGAAAAAATGGGTTTAACTTTGTTTGTCGCGAAAAATGGTTTTAGCAACAACTTCGGTTGTCGTCAAAAATGGGTTTAGCAACAACTTCGGTTGTCACAAAATCGGGTTTAGCAACAACATCGGTTTGTCAAAAAATAGGTTTAACAACAACTTTCAAATCGGGTTTAGTCGCAAAAATGGGTTTAGCAAAAACTCAGTTGTCACAAAAAAATTTAGAACAACAATTTCATCTGTCACAAAACGGGTTTAGCAACAATTTTGAATGTCGAAAAATGAATTTAGCAACAACTTCAGTTGTCGTGAAAAATGGTTTAGAAACAACTTCATGTTGTTGTTGTAAAATGGGTTTTGCAATAACTTTTGTTGTCGCAAACCGGGTTTAGCAACAACTTCGGTTGTCAAAAAATAGGTTTACTTCCTCTCCAGATGTCACAAATCGGGATTAGCAAAAACATCAGTTGTCACCAAACGGGTAGAGCAACAATTTTATTTGTCGTAAAATTAATTTAGTAACAACTTCAGTTGTCGCAAAATGGGTTTAGCAACAACTTCGGTTATGGTGAAATGGGTTTAGCAACAACTTCGGTTGTGGCAAAATGGGTTTAGCAACAACTTCGGTTTTTGGAAAATGAATTTAGCAACAACTTTTGTTGTCGCAAAAATGGTTTAGCAACAACTACAGTTATCGTAAAATGGGTTTAGCATCAACTTCGGTTGTCTCAAAACGGGTTTAGCAACAACTTCGGTAGTCGCAAAACCAGGTTTAGCAACAACTTCGGTTGTCAAAAAAAATAGGTTTTCCAACAACTTCCGTTTGTCGCAAAATGGGATTAGCAAAAACTTCAGTTGTCACAAAAAAGGGTTTAGCAACAACAATATCCGTCGCAAAAAATGGTTTAGCAACAACTTCGGTTGTCGTAAAATGGGTTTAGCAACAAAAAACCGGTTGTCAAAAAAATGGGTTTAGGAAAACAACTTCGGTTGTCAAAAAATCGGTTTAGCAACCTCTTTGGTTGTCACAAAATGGGTTTTGCAACAAATTCGGTTGTCGCAAAATGGGTTTAGCAACAACTTCGGATATCTCAAAACGGGTTTTGCAACAACTTTGGTTGTCCCAATACGGGTTTTGAAACAACTTTGTTTGTCGCAAAACGGGTTTAGCGACAACTTCGGTTGTCACAATCGGGTTTGGCAACAACTTCGGTTGACGCAAATCGGGTTTTGCAACAACATCGGTTGTCAAAAAATAGGTTTAGCTACCACTCCAGATGTCGCAAATCGGGATTAGCAAAAAATTCAGTTGTCACAAAACGGATAGAACAACAATTTCATCTGTCGCGAAACGGGTTTAGCAACAATTTTGATTGTCGAAAAATGAATTTAGCAACAACTTCTGCTGTCGAAAAAATGGTTTAGAAACAACTACGGTTGTTGTAAAATGGGTTTTGCAATAACTTTTGTTGTCGCAAACCGGGTTTAGCAACAACATCGGTTGTCGAAAAATAGGTTTAGCTACCACTCCAGATGTCGCAAATCGGGATTAGCAAAAACATCAGTTGTCACAAAATGGGTAGAGCAACAATTTCATTTGTCGTAAATTTGATTTAGTAACAACTTCAGTTGTCCCAAAATGGGTTTAGTAACAACATTGGTTGTCACAAAATGGGTTTAGCAACAACTTCATTGTCGCAAAACGGGTTTAGCAACAACTTTGGTTGTCGCAAAACGGGTTTAGCAACAACTTCGGTTGTCGCAAAAACAGGTTTAGCAATTACTTTTCAGTTGTCACAAAAAGGGTTTAGCAACACAACCGTTCTTGCAAAATGGTTTTAGCAAACAACTTCGGTTGTTGTAAAATGGGTTTTAGCAACAACTTCGATTTTCAGAAAATGGGTTAGCAACAATTTTTGTCGTCGTAAAAAAGGTTTTAGCAACAACTACGGTTGTCATAAAATGGGTTTAGCATCAACTTTGGTTGTCTCAAAACGGGTTTAGTAACGACTTTGGTTGTCGCAAACCAGGTTTAGCAACAACTTCGGTTGTCGAAAAATAGGTTTATCTGCCTCTCCTGATGTCGCAAAACGGGATTAGCAAAAACTTCTGTTGTCCCAAAAAGGGTAGAGCAACAATTTCATATGTCGCAAAACGGGTTTAGCAACAACAACTGTCGGTTGTTAGCAACAACTTCGGTTGTCGCAAAAGTTTTAAAAAAACTTTGGTTGTTGGGCAACTTTGGTTTGTCAAAATGGGTTTAGCAACAAAATCGGTTGTTTTCAAAAATAGGTTTAGCAACAACTTCGTTGTCACAAAATGGGTTTTGCAACAAATTTCGGTTGTCAAAAAAATGGGTTTAGCAACAATTTCGATGTCGTCAAAAATGGGTTTTGCAACAACTTCGGTTGTCGCAAAAATGGTTTAGCAACAACTTCGGTTTGTCAAAATGGGTTTAGACAACTTCGGTTGTTTGGGTTTAGCAACAACTTTGGTTGTCGCAAAAACCGGGTTTTGCAACAACGCCGGTTGTCAAAAAAATAGGTTTAGCCAACACCACTGTCAAAAAATGGGTTTAGCAAAACTTCAAAATTCAAAAACTGTTTAGTTTACAAAAACTTCATTGTCAAAAACAATTTAGCAACAACTTCGTTGTCAAAAATGGGTTTAGCAACAACTTTGGTTGTCGTAAAAATGGTTTAGCAAAAACTTTGGTTGTCAGGCAAAAAAGGTTTAGCAAAAAACTGGTTGTCAAAAATCGGTTTTAACAATAACTTCGGTAGTCACAAAATGGGTTTTGCAACAAATTCGGTTGTCGCAAAATGGGTTTAGCAACAACTTCGGATGTCGCAAAACGGGTTTTGCAACAACTTTGGTTGTCCCAATACGGGTTTTGAAACAACTTTGTTTGTCGCAAAACGGGTTTAGCGACAACTTCGGTTGTCACAATCGGGTTTGGCAACAACTTCGGTTGACGCAAATCGGGTTTTGCAACAACATCGGTTGTCAAAAAATAGGTTTAGCTACCACTCCAGATGTCGCAAATCGGGTTTAGCAAAAAATTCAGTTGTCACAAAACGGAAAGAACAACAATTTCATCTGTCGCAAAACGGGTTTAGCAATAATTTTGAATGTCGAAAAATGAATTTAGCAACAACTTCTGCTGTCGAAAAAATGGTTTAGAAACAACTACGGTTGTTGTAAAATGGGTTTTGCAATAACTTTTGTTGTCGCAAACCGGGTTTAGCAACTACTTCGGTTTTCAAAAAATAGGTTTACTTCCTCTCCAGATGTCACAAATCGGGATTAGCAAAAACATCAGTTGTCACCAAACGGGTAGAGCAACAATTTTATTTGTCGTAAAATTAATTTAGTAACAACTTCAGTTGTCGCAAAATGGGTTTAGCAACAACTTCGGTTATGGTGAAATGGGTTTAGCAACAACTTCGGTTGTGGCAAAATGGGTTTAGCAACAACTTTCGGTTTTTGAAAATGGGTTTAGCAACAACTTTTGTCCCAAAATCGCAAAAAATGGTTTAGCAACAACTTAGCAACAACTTGTCGTTAGCAAAATGGGTTTAGCAACAACTTCGGTTGTCTCAAAAATGGTTTAGCAACAACTTTGGTAGTCGCAAACCAGGTTTAGCAACTACTTCGGTCGTCGAAAAATAGGTTTTCCATCCTCTCCAGATGTCGCAAAATGGGATTAGCAAAAACTGCAGTTGTGACAAAAAGGGTAGAGCAACAATTTTATCTTGTCGCGAAAAATGGGTTTAACAACAACTTTTGTCGTAAATGGGTTAGCAACAACTTCGGTTGTCAAAAAATGGTTTTAAAAAACCACCGTCGTAAAAACAAAACAAAAAATGGGTTTTGCAACAACTTTGGTTGTCAAAAAAAGGTTTTAGCAACAACTTCGGTTGTCACAAAATGGGTTTAGCAACAAATCGGTTGTCAAAACGGGGTTTAAAAATTTCATTTTCAAAAACAACAACTTCGGATATCTCAAAACGGGTTTTGCAACAACTTTGGTTGTCCCAATACGGGTTTTGAAACAACTTTGTTTGTCGCAAAACGGGTTTAGCGACAACTTCGGTTGTCACAATCGGGTTTGGCAACAACTTCGGTTGACGCAAATCGGGTTTTGCAACAACATCGGTTGTCAAAAAATAGGTTTAGCTACCACTCCAGATGTCGCAAATCGGGATTAGCAAAAAATTCAGTTGTCACAAAACGGATAGAACAACAATTTCATCTGTCGTTTTAGCAAAAATGGGTTTTTACAACAATTTTGATTGTCGAAAAATGAATTTAGCAACAACTTCTGCTGTCGAAAAAATGGTTTAGAAACAACTACGGTTGTTGTAAAATGGGTTTTGCAATAACTTTTGTTGTCGCAAACCGGGTTTAGCAACAACATCGGTTGTCGAAAAATAGGTTTAGCTACCACTCCAGCTGTCGCAAATCGGGATTAGCAAAAACATCAGTTGTCACCAAACGGGTAGAGCAACAATTTCATTTGTCGTAAATTTGATTTAGTAACAACTTCAGTTGTCTCAAAATGGGTTTAGCAACAACTTCGGTTGTGGTGAAATAGGTTTAGCAACAACTTCGGCTGTGGCAAAATGGGTTTAGCAACAACTTCGGTTGTCGCCAAACGGGTTTAGCAACAACTTTGGAAGTCGCAAAACAGGTTTGGCAATTACTTCGGTTGTAACAAAACGGGTTTAGCAACAACTTCGGTTCTTGCAAAATGTGTACAGCAACAACTTCGGTTGTTGTAAAATGGGTTTGGCAACAACTTCGATTTTCAGAAAATTCATTTAGCAACAATTTTTGTTGTCGTAAAAATGGTTTAGCAACAACTACAGTTGTCATAAAATGGGTTTAGCATCCACTTTGGTTGTCTCAAAACGGGTTTAGCAACAACTTCGGTAGTCGCAAACCAGGTTGAGGGACAACTTCGATCGTCAAAAAATAGCTTTAGCTTCCTCTCCAGATGTCGAAAAACGGGATTAGCAAAAACTGCAGTTGTCACAAAAAGGGTAGAGCAACAATTTCATCTGTCGCAAACGGGTTTAGCAACAACTTCGGTTGTCGTAAAATGGGTTTAGCAACAACTTTGGTTGTCACAAACAGGGTTTAGCAACAACTTCGGTTGTCGCAAAATGGGTTTAGCAACAACTTTGGTTGTCGCAAAACTGGTTTAGCAACAACTTCGGTTGTCACAAAATGGGTTTAGCAACAACTTCGGTTGTCACAAAATGGGTTTTGCAACAACTTCGGTTGTCACAAAATGGGTTTAGCAACAACTTCGGTTTGTCAAAAAACGGTTTAGCAACAACTTTGGGTTTTTTTAGTTTAACAACTTCAATTGTCGCAAAAATGGTTTAGCAACAACTTTGGTTTGTCACAAAAATGGTTTTGCAACAACTTTGGTTGTTGTCGCAAAACCGGGTTTTAGCAACAACGCCGGTTGTTGTCAAAAATAGGTTTAGCTACCACCATTGTTGTCAAAAATGGGTTTAGCAAAAAACTCGAAATTATCAAAAACAGGTTTAGCAAAACTTTCATTTGTCACAAAATGGGTTTAGCAACAACATCATCTGTCGCAAAAAATGGGTTTAGCAAACAACTTCGGTTGTCAAAAATGGGTTTAGCAACAACTTCAGTTGTCGCAAAAAAAAGGTTTTAGCAACAACTTTGGTTGTCGCAAAACGGGTTTAACAACAACTTCGGTTGTCAAAAAAAACGGGTTTAGCAATAACTTTAGCAACAACTTCGTTGTCACAAAATGGGTTTAGCAAAAAATTCGGTTGTCGCAAAAAGGGTTTAGCAACAACTTCGGATGTCGCAAAACGGGTTTTGCAACAACTTTGGTTGTCCCAATACGGGTTTTGAAACAACTTTGTTTGTCGCCAAACGGGTTTAGCGACAACTTCGGTTGTCACAATCGGGTTTGGGAACAACTTCGGTTGACGCAAATCGGGTTTTGCAACAACATCGGTTGTCAAAAAATAGGTTTAGCTACCACTCCAGATGTCGCAAATCGGGTTTAGCAAAAAATTCAGTTGTCACAAAACGGATAGAACAACAATTTCATCTGTCACGAAACGGGTTTAGCAACAATTTTGAATGTCGAAAAATGAATTTAGCAACAACTTCTGCTGTCGAAAAAATGGTTTAGAAACAACTACGATTGTGGTAAAATGGGTTTTGCAATAACTTTTGTTGTCGCAAACCGGGTTTAGCAACTACTTCAGTTTTCAAAAAATAGGTTTAGCAACCTCTTCCTTGTCAAAAAAATGGTTTAGCAAAACATTCAGTTGTCACAAAAAAGGTTTAGCAAAAACATCATTTGTCACCAAAATGGGTTTAGCAACAACTTCATTTGTCGTAAAAAATGGGTTTAGCAACAACTTCAGTTGTCGCAAAAAATGGGTTTAGCAACAACTTTGGTTGTGGTGAAATGGGTTTAACAACAACTGTCGGGGTTTAGCAACAACTTTGGCAAAAAATGGGTTTAGCAACAACTTCGGTTTTTGAAAAATGAATTTAGCAACAACTTTTGTTTGTCGGGTTTAAAAATGGTTTAGCAACAACTTCAACTTCGGTTGCGTAAAATGGGTTTAGCATCAACTTCGATTGTCTCAAAACGGGTTTAGCAACAACTTCGGTTGTCGCAAAACAGGTTTAGCAACAACTTCGGTTGTCGAAAAATAGGTTTTCCAACAACTTCGGTTGTCGCAAAAAATGGGATTAGCAAAAACATCGGTTATTAAAAACTGCAGTTGTGACAAAAATAGGTTTAGCAACAATTTCATCTGTCGCAAAAAAATAGGTTTAGCAAACAACTTCGGTTGTCGTAAAAATGGGTTTAGAAAAAAAAACCCGGTGTTCCAAAATGGGTTTTTAAAAAAATTTCATTGTTGTAAAAATGGGTTTAGCAATAACTTCGGTAGTCACAAAATGGGTTTTGCAACAAATTCGGTTGTCGCAAAATGGGTTTAGCAACAACTTCGGTTGTCGCAAAAAATGGTTTTGCAATAACTTTGGTTGTCCCAAAAAAATAGGTTTTGAAACAACAAAATCAAAAGCAACAACTTCATTTATCGAAAATGGTTTAGCAACAACTTTCGGTTGTTGTCAAAAAAAATGTTTTAACAACAACTTTGGTTGTCGCAAAAATGGGTTTTTGCAACAACTTTTTGTCACAAAATCGGGTTTTGCAACAACATCGGTTGTCAAAAAATAGGTTTAGCTACCACTCCAGATGTCGCAAATCGGGATTAGCAAAAAATTCAGTTGTCACAAAACGGATAGAACAACAATTTCATCTGTCGCGAAACGGGTTTAGCAACAATTTTGATTGTCGAAAAATGAATTTAGCAACAACTTCTGCTGTCGAAAAAATGGTTTAGAAACAACTACGGTTGTTGTAAAATGGGTTTTGCAATAACTTTTGTTGTCGCAAACCGGGTTTAGCAACAACATCGGTTGTCGAAAAATAGGTTTAGCTACCACTCCAGCTGTCGCAAATCGGGATTAGCAAAAACATCAGTTGTCACCAAAATAGGTTTAGCAACAACAATTCATTTGTCGGGTTTCAAAATTTATTAGCAACAACTTCAAAATGTTGTCAACTCTAAATGGGTTTAGCAACAACTTTGGTTGTCACAAAAAGGGTTTAGCAACAACTTTGGTTGTCACAAAATGGGTTTTAGCAACAACTTCGGTTTTCAAAAAATGGTTTAGCAACAACTTTTGTTGTCGCAAAAAATGGTTTAGCAACAACTTCGGTTGTCGTAAAATGGGTTTAGCAACAACTTCGTTTGTCAAAAATGGGTTTAGCAACAACTTCGTGTGTCGTCAAAAAAGGTTTAGCAACAACTTTTCGTCGTCGGTTTAAAAAAGGTTTTCCATCCTCTCCAGATTGTCGCAAAAATGGGATTAGCAAAAAACTTTGGTTGTCACAAAAAGGGTTTAGCAACAATTTCATCCGTCGCAAAAATGGGTTTAGCAACAACTTCGGTTGTCGTCGAAAAATGGGTTTAGCAACAACTTCGGTTGTCGCAAAAATGGGTTTAGCAAAACAACTTCGGTTGTTGGCAAAACCTGGTTTAGCAACAACTTCGTTGTTGGTTTAGCAAAACTTCGTTGTCGTCACAAAAAATGGGTTTTTTTTCAAAAATCAAAAAATCGGTTTAGCAACAACTCGGTTGTCAAAAAATGGGTTTAGCAACAACTTTGGATATCTCAAAACGGGTTTTGCAACAACTTTGGTTGTCCCAATACGGGTTTTGAAACAACTTTGTTTGTCGCAAAACGGGTTTAGCGACAACTTCGGTTGTCACAATCGGGTTTGGCAACAACTTCGGTTGACGCAAATCGGGTTTTGCAACAACATCGGTTGTCAAAAAATAGGTTTAGCTACCACTCCAGATGTCGCAAATCGGGATTAGCAAAAAATTCAGTTGTCACAAAACGGATAGAACAACAATTTCATCTGTCGCGAAACGGGTTTAGCAACAATTTTGATTGTCGAAAAAATGGGTTTAGCAACAACTTCGGTTGTCAAAAAATGGGTTTAGAAAACAACTTTTTTCAAAAAAATGGGTTTAGCAACAACTTTGGTTGTCAAAAAATGGTTTAGCAACAACTTTGGTTGTCAAAAAAAGGTTTAGCAACAACTTTGTTTCGCAAAACGGGTTTAGCAACAACATCGGTTGTCGAAAAATAGGTTTAGCTACCACTCCAGCTGTCGCAAATCGGGATTAGCAAAAACATCAGTTGTCACCAAACGAGTAGTGCAACAATTTCATTTGTCGTAAATTTGATTTAGTAACAACTTCAGTTGTCTCAAAATGGGTTTAGCAACAACTTCGGTTGTGGTGAAATAGGTTTAGCAACAACTTCGGCTGTGGCAAAATGGGTTTAGCAACAACTTCGGTTGTCGCCAAACGGGTTTAGCAACAACTTTGGAAGTCGCAAAACAGGTTTGGCAATTACTTCGGTTGTAACAAAACGGGTTTAGCAACAACTTCGGTTCTTGCAAAATGTGTACAGCAACAACTTCGGTTGTTGTAAAATGGGTTTGGCAACAACTTCGATTTTCAGAAAATTCATTTAGCAACAATTTTTGTTGTCGTAAAAATGGTTTAGCAACAACTACAGTTGTCATAAAATGGGTTTAGCATCAACTTTGGTTGTCTCAAAACGGGTTTAGCAACAACTTCGGTAGTCGCAAACCAGGTTTAGGGACAACTTCGATCGTCAAAAAATAGGTTTAGCTTCCTCTCCAGATGTCGCAAAAACGGGATTAGCAAAAACTGCAGTTGTCACAAAAAGGGTAGAGCAACAATTTCATCTGTCGCAAACGGGTTTAGCAACAACTTCGGTTGTCGTAACTCGCATTAGGAAAAAAATTGGTTGTCGGCAAAAAATGGTTTTAGGAAAAAAATTGTTGTTGCAAAAATGGGTTTAGGCAACTTGGTTGTCACAAAATGGGTTTAACAACAACTTCGGTTGTCACAAAATGGGTTTAGCAACAAATTCGGTTGTCACAAAAATGGGTTTAGTAAAACAATTTCATTTGTCACAAAAAATAGGTGTCGCAAAAATGGGTTTAACAACAACTTTGTTGTCAAAAAAATGGGTTTAGCAACAACTTTGGTTGTCGCAAAACGGGTTTAGCGACAACTTCGGTTGTCACAAACCGGGTTTGGCAACAACAAGTTCGGTTGTCGCAAACCGGGTTTTGCAACAACTTCGGTTGTCAAAAAATAGGTTTAGCTACCACTCCAGATGTGGCAAATCGAAATTATCAAAAACTGCAGTTGTGACAAAAAGGGTAGAGCAACAATTTCATCTGTCGCAAACGGGTTTAGCAACAACTTTCATTGTCGTAAAATGGGTTTAGCAAACAAAAAATGGGTTTAGAACAACTTCAAAAAATGGGTTTAGCAACAACTTCGGTTGTCGCAAAAATGGGTTTAGCAACAACTTTGGTTGTCAAAAATAGGTTTACAAAATGGGTTTTTTAGCAACAAGGTTGTCGCAAAATAGGTTTAGCAAAAAACTTCAGTTTGTCAAAAAAAATAGGTTTAGCAACAAAAATGGTTGTCACAAAAAGGGTTTTAGCAACAACTTCATGTCGTCAAAAAAATGGTTTTTGCAACAACTTTGGTTGTCCCAAAAAAAATGGTTTTGCAACAACTTTGTTTGTCGCAAAACGGGTTTAGCGACAACTTCGGTTGTCACAATCGGGTTTGGGAACAACTTCGGTTGACGCAAATCGGGTTTTGCAACAACATCGGTTGTCAAAAAATAGGTTTAGCTACCACTCCAGATGTCGCAAATCGGGTTTAGCAAAAAATTCAGTTGTCACAAAACGGATAGAACAACAATTTCATCTGTCACGAAACGGGTTTTAGCAACAATTTTGAATGTCGAAAAATGAATTTAGCAACAACTTCTGCTGTCGAAAAAATGGTTTAGAAACAACTACGATTGTGGTAAAATGGGTTTTGCAATAACTTTTGTTGTCGCAAACCGGGTTTAGCAACTACTTCAGTTTTCAAAAAATAGGTTTACTTCCTCTCCAGATGTCACAAATCGGGATTAGCAAAAACATCAGTTGTCACCAAACGGGTAGAGCAACATTTTCATTTGTCGTAAAATTGATTTAGTAACAACTTCAGTTGTCGCAAAATGGGTTTAGCAACAACTTCGGTTATGGTGAAATGGGTTTAGCAACAACTTCGGTTGTGGCAAAATGGGTTTAGCAACAACTTCAAACAAAAAAGGTTTAGAAAAAAAGGTTTTTTAAAACAACAAACAACTTTTGTTGTGTCGCAAAAATGGTTTAGCAACAACTTCATTGTCGTAAAATGGGTTTAGCAACAACTTCGGTTGTCTCAAAATGGGTTTAGCAACAACTTCGGTTAACAAACAAAACCAGGTTTAGCAACTACTTCGGTCGTCGAAAAATAGGTTTTCCATCCTCTCCAGATGTCGCAAAATGGGATTAGCAAAAACTGCAGTTGTGACAAAAAGGGTAGAGCAACAATTTCATCTGTCGCAAACGGGTTTAGCAACAACTTCGGTTGTCGTAAAATGGGTTTAGCAAAAACCGGTTGAGGCACCAAATGGGTTAGGAAAACAACTCATTGTGGCAAAAAACGGTTTTAGCAACAACTTCGGTTGTCACAAAATGGGGGTTTTGCAACAAATTCGGTTTGTCGCAAAATGGGTTTAGCAACAACTTGTCACGATGTCGCAAAAAACGGGTTTTGCAACAACTTTGGTTGTCCCAAAATAAATTTTGAAACAACTTTGTTTGTCGCAAAATGGGTTTAGCAACAACTTTGGTTGTCACAAAAAAATGGTTTTAGCAACAACTTCGGTTGTCGCAAAATCGGGTTTAGCAACAACATCGGTTGTCAAAAAAAGGGTTTAGCAACCACTTCAGATGTCGCAAAAATGGGGTTAGCAAAAAACTTCAGTTGTCACAAAATGGGTTTAAGAACAACAAAAAAATGGGTTTAGCAAAACTTCGGTTGTTGCAAAATGGGTTTAGCAACAACTTTGGTTGTCGAAAAAATGGGTTTAGCAACAACTTCGGTTGTCGTCAAAAAAGGTTTTAGCAACAACATGGTCGTTAAATGGTTTAGCAACAACTTCGGTTGTCAAAAATGGGTTTAGCAACAACTTTGGTTGTCGCAAAACCGGGTTTAGCAACAACATCGGTTGTCGAAAAAAATAGGTTTAGCTACCAACTTCAGTTGTCGCAAAAATGGGTTTAGCAAAAAACATCAGTTGTCACCAAAAAGGGTTTAGCAACAATTTCATTTGTCGTAAAAAATGGGTTTAGCAACAACTTCAGTTGTCTCAAAATGGGTTTAGCAACAACTTTGGTTGTCAAAAATGGGTTTAGCAACAACGGTTGTTGTCAAAATGGGTTTAGCAACAACTTTGTTGTCAAAAAATGGGTTTAGCAACAACTTCGGTTTTCGAAAAAATGGGTTTAGCAACAACTTTTGTCACAAAACGGGTTTTAGCAACAACCGGTTTTAGCAAAAACTTCGGTTTAGCAAAACTTTTAGTTTGTCGTTGTCGAAATGGGTTTAGCAACAACTTCGGTTGTCTCAAAAAACGGTTTAGCAACAACTTCGGTTTCGTCGCAAAACAGGTTTAGCAACAACTTTGTTTGTCAAAAATGGGTTTAGCAAAAATAGGGTTTTCCATCCTCTCCAGATGTCGCAAAATGGGATTAGCAAAAACTTCAGTTGTCACAAAAAAGGTAGAGCAACAATTTCATCTGTCGCAAAAGGGTTTAGCAACAACTTCGGTTGTCGTAAAATGCATTTAGCAACAACTTCGGTTGTCAAAAATGGTTTAGGCACCTCGGTTTCACAAAAAAACAGGTTTTAGCAACAACATTTGGTTGTCAAAAAAAAGGTTTAGCAACAACTTCGTTGTCAAAAATGGGTTTAGCAAAAATTCCGGTTGTCACAAAAATGGGTTTAGCAACAACTTTGGATGTCTCAAAATGGGTTTTGCAACAACAACTTTGGTTGTCCCAAAAAAATGGTTTTGCAACAACTTTGTTTGTCGCAAAAATGGGTTTAGCAACAACTTCGGTTGTCACAAAATCGGTTTTAGCAACAACTTCGGTTGTCGCAAATCGGGTTTTGCAACAACATCGGTTGTCAAAAAATAGGTTTAGCTACCACTCCAGATGTCGCAAATCGGGATTAGCAAAAAAAAAACAGTTGTCACAAAAAACGGATAGAACAACAATTTCATCCGGTTGTCGCAAAATAGGTTTAGCAACAACTTTTGTTGTCGTCGAAAAATGAATTTAGCAACAACTTTGGTTGTCGAAAAAAATGGTTTAGAAACAACTTCGGTTGTTGTAAAATGGGTTTTGCAACAACTTTGTTGTCGCAAAAATGGGTTTAGCAACAACATCGGTTTGTCGTCAAAAATAGGTTTAGCTAACAACTCCAGTTGTCGCAAAAACGGGTTTAGCAAAAACAACATCGGTTGTCACAAAAATAGGTTTAGCAACAATTTCATTTGTCGTAAAATGGGTTTAGCAACAAACTTCAGTTGTCTCTAAATGGGTTTAGCAACAACTTCGTTGTCGTGAAATAGGTTTAGCAACAACTTCGGTTGTGGCAAAAAATGGGTTTAGCAACAACTTTGGTTTTTTAGCAAAACCGGTTGTCGTTTAAACCAGGTTTAGCAACAACTTTGGTTGTCGCAAAAACAGGTTTAGCAAATTACTTTCGGTTGTCACAAAAAAGGTTTTAGCAACAACTTCGGTTGTTGCAAAATGGGTTTAGCAACGACTACGGTTGATGTAAAATGGGTTTAGCAACAACTTCATTTTCGTCAAAAAATGGGTTTTAGCAACAACTTTGTTGTCGCAAAATGGTTTAGCAACAACTTCAGTTGTCATAAAATGGGTTTAGCATCAACTTTGGTTGTCTCAAAAAAGGGTTTAGCAACAACTTTGGTTGTCGTCGCAAAACCAGGTTTAGGGACAACTTTTAACAACATTCGTTGTCAAAAAAGGTTTAACTTCCTCTCCAGATGTCGCAAAACGGGATTAGCAAAAAGTTCAGTTGTCACACAAAGGGATGAGCAACAATTTCATCTATCGCAAAAAGTGTTTAGCAACAACTTCGGTTGTCGTAAAATGGGTTAGCAACAACTTCGGTTTCGCAAAAAATGGTTTAGCAAAAAAAATGGGTTTAGCAAAAAAATGGGTTTTAGCAAAACTTTTCGTTGTCACAAAAATGGGTTAGCAACAACAACTTCGGTTGTCACAAAATGGGTTTAGCAACAACTTCGGTTGTCACTAAATTTAGGTTTAACTTTGGTTGTCAAAAATTTTAGCAACGTCGGTTGTCAAAAATGGGTTTAGCAACAACTTCGGATGTCGCAAAAATGGGTTTAGCAAACACTTCGGTTGTCGAAAAATGGGTTTAGCAACAACTTTCTGTCACAAAAAATGGGTTTAGCAACAACTTCGGTTGTCGCAAAACCGGTTTTAGCAACAACTTCGGTTGTCAAAAAAATAGGTTTAGCTACCACTCGGATGTCGCAAAAATCGGGTTATCAAAAACTTCAGTTGTCACAAAAAAAAGGTTTAGCAACAATTTCATTTGTCGCAAAAATGGTTTAGCAACAACTTCGGTTGTCGTAAAAATGGGTTTAGCAACAACTTTGGTTGTCGTAAAATGGGTTTAGCAACAACTTCGGTTGTTGTCGCAAACAGGTTTAGCAACAACTTTGGTTGTCACAAAATGGGTTTAAACAACTTCGGTTTTGTCGCAAAACAGCAACAACTTCGGTTGTCACTAAATGGGTTTTGCTACAAATTCGGTTGTCGCAAAATGGGTTTAGTAACAACTTCGGATGTCGCAAAACGGGTTTTGCAACAACTTTGGTTGTCCCAAAAATGGGTTTTGAAACAACTTTGTTTGTCGGGTTTAGCAACAACTTTTTGTCGCAAAATGGTTTAGCAACTTCGGGTTGGGTTTAGCAAAAACTTCGGTTTTCAAAAAAGGGTTTGGCAACAACTTCATCTGTCGCAAAAATCGGGTTTAGCAACAACATCGGTTGTCAAAAAATAGGTTTAGCTACCAAAATCCAGTTGTCGCAAAAATCGGTTTAGCAAAAAAATCAGTTGTCAAAAAACGGATAGAACAACAATTTCATCCGTCAAAAACGGGTTTAGCAACAATTTTGATTGTCGAAAAAATGGGTTTAGCAACAACTTCGGTTGTCGCAAAAATGGTTTAGAAAACAACTTTTGTTGTAAAATGGGTTTTGCAATAACTTTGGTTGTCGCAAAAAAGGTTTTTAGCAACAACTTTTAGCAACGGGTTTCAAAAAAATAGGTTTAGCCACCTCTCCAGATGTCGCAAAATCGGGATTAGCAAAAATTTCGGTTGTCACAAAAATTAGCAACAATTTCATCACCGCGCAAAATGGGTTTAGTAACAACTTTGGTTGTCGTAAAATGGGATTAGCAACAACTTCGGTTGTCATAAACCGGGTTTGGCAACAACTTCGGTTGTCGCAAACCGGGTTTTGCAACCACATCGGTTGTCAAAAAATAGGTTTAGCTACCACTCATGATGTCGTAAATCGGGATTAGCAATGTTGTCACAAAATGGGTAGAGCAACAATTTTATCTATCGTAAAATAGATTTAGTAACAATTTCAGTTGTTGCAAAATGGGTTTAGCAACAAGTTCAGAGTTCGCAAAATGGGTTTAACAACAACTTTGGTTGTCGCAAAACGGGTTTTGCAACAACTTTGGTTGTCGCAAAACTGGTGTAGCAACCACTTCGGTTGTCGCAAAACGGGTTTAGCAACTTTGGTTGTCATAAAACATGTTTAGCAATAACTTCGGTTGTCACAAAATGGGTTTAGCAACGACTTCGGTTTTGAAAATGGGTTTAGCAACAACTTCGTTTGTCATAAAATGGGTTTAGCAACAACTTCAATTGTCGTTAAAAATGGGTTTAGCAACAACTTTGGTTGTCTCAAAACGGGTTTAGCAACAACTTTGGTTGTCGCAAAACCGGTTTAGCAACAACTTCGGTTGTCGTTTTAGCAACAACTTCGGGTTGTCGAAAAAATAGGTTTAGCTTCACCTCCATATGTCGCAAAAATGGGTTTAGCAAAAAACTTCTGTTGTCCCAAAAAGGGTAGAGCAACAATTTCATCTTGTCGCAAAAACGGGTTTAGCAACAACATTCGGTTTAGCAACAACGGTTTTTTAGAAAAAATGCATTTTGCAACAACTTTTTGTTGTCGGTTGTGGCAAAATGGTTTAGAAACAACTTCGGTTGTTGTTAAAATTGGTTCAGCAATAACTTTGGTTGTCGCAAACCGGGTTTAGCAACTACTTCGGTTTTCAAAAATATAAGTTTAGGTAACAACCTCTCAACTTTGTTTGTCGCAAAAACAGGATTAGCAAAAATTTTAGTTGTCACAAAATAGGTTTTGCAATTTCATCAGTTGTCAAAAAATAGGTTTAGCAACAACTTCGTTGTCGTAAAATGGGATTAGCAACAACTTCGGTTGTCACAAAAATGGGTTTAACAACAACATCATCTGTCGAAAAAATAGGTTTAGCAACCACTTTGATTGTTGTAAAATGGGATTAGCAACTACCGGTTATCATAAAAAAAAAAACATCGGTGTCACAAAAAAACGGGGAAGCAACAATTTAATTTGTCGAAAAAATAGGGTTTAGCAAAAACTTCAATTGTCGCAAAAAATGGTTTTAGCAACACATTTCGGGTTGTCACAAAAATGGGTTTAGCAACAACTTCATTTGTCGCAAAAATAGGTTTAGCAACAACTTTGGTTGTCGCAAAAAATGGGTTTAGCAACAACTTTGGTTGTCACAAAAAATGGGTTTAGCAACAACTTCGGTTCTCGCAAAACGGGTTTTAGCAACAACTTTGGTTGTCACAAAACGGGTTTAGCAACAACTTCGGTTGTCGCAAAACGGGTTTAGCAACAACTTTGGCTGTCAGAAAAGAGGTTTAGCAACAACCGGTTGTTGCAAAAATGGGTTAAGCAACAACTTCAGTTCTTGCAAAACTGGTTTAACAACAACTTCAGTTGTTGCAAAATGAGTTTGGCAACAACTTCTGTTGTCGTAAAAATGGTTTAGCAACTACTACAATTGTCGTAAAATGGGTTTAGCATCAACTTCGGTTGTCTCATAACGGGTTTAAGCAACAACTTCTGTTGTCGCAAACCAGGTTTAGCAACAACTTCGGTGGTCGAAAAATAGGTTTAGCATCCTCTCCAGATGTCGCAAAACGGGATTAGCAAAAACTGCGGTTGTTCCCAAAAAAGGTAGAGCAACAATTTCATCTGTTGTTGTCAAAACGGGTTTAGCAACAACTTTCGGTTTGTCGCAAAACTTCGCGTTTTGAAAAAAATCGGTTGTGCAACTCTCGCGTTAAAACGGAAAAAGTCGGTTGTGGCAACTTCGCGGGTTTAGCAACAACTTCATCTGTCAAAAAGGGTTTTACAACAAATTCGGTTGTCGCAAAAAATGGGGTTTAGCAACAACTTCGGTTGTCGCAAAAATGGGTTTTGCAACAACTTTGTTTGTCGTCAAAAAATGGGTTTAGCGACGACTTTGGTTGTCGCAAAAATGGGTTTTGCAACAACATCGGTTGTCAAAAATAGGTTTAGCCACCACTCCGGATGTCGCAAAATCGGGATTAGCAAAAACTTCAGTTGTCAAAAAACGGGTTTAACAACAATTTCATCATCGCAAAAAATGGTTTTGCAACCACTTGTTGTTGTAAAATGGGATTAGCAACAACTTCATTTGTTATCAAAACCGGTTTGGCAACAACTTCAAATGGTCGCAAAAATGGGTTTAGCAACAACATTGGTTGTTGAAAAAGGTTTAGCAACAACTTCAAGATGTCGCTAAAATCGGGATTAGCAAAACATCAGTTGTCACAAAAATAGGTTTAAGCAACAATTTCATTTGTCACAAAAATAGGTTTAGTAACAACTTCAAATGTCGCAAAAATGGGTTTAGCAACAACTTTGGTTGTCAAAAAAAGGTTTAGCAACAACAACCAAAAACGGGCTTAGCAACAACTTCGGTTGTCGCAAATCGGGTTTTGCAACAACTTTGGATGTCGGAAAACAGGTTTAGCAATTACTTCGGTTGTCCCAAAACGGGTTTAGCAACAACTTCGGTTCGTGCAAAACTTGTTTAGCAACAACTTTGGTTGTTGCAAAATGGGTTTGGCAACGACTTCGGTTTTTGGAAACTACATTTAGCAACAACTTTCGTTGTCGTAAAAATGGTTTAGAAACAACAAAATTGTCGTAAAATGGGTTTAGCATCAACTTCGGCTGTCTCAAAACGGGTTTAGCAAGAACTTCGGTTGTCGCAAACCTGTTTTAGCAACAACTTCGGACGTCGAAAAATAGGTTTAGCTTCCTCTCCATAAAATGGGTTTAGCAAAACGGGGATTAGCAAAACAACAACTTTTGTTCCCAAAAAAGGGTTTAGCAACAATTTCATCCGTCGCAAAATGGGTTTAGCAACAACTTCGTTGTCGCAAAAAAGGTTTTGGAAAAAAATCGGTTGTGGCAAACTTCGGTTTTAAACAACAACTTTGAAAAAATAATTTTAAGTTGTAAAAACTTCGCGTTAGCAACAACTTTGGTTGTCACAAAAATGGGTTTTGCAACA
The DNA here is from genome assembly GCA_019845555.1 of Aristolochia fimbriata. Lineage (NCBI taxonomy): Eukaryota > Viridiplantae > Streptophyta > Magnoliopsida > Piperales > Aristolochiaceae > Aristolochia > Aristolochia fimbriata. The sequence goes on from CM034079.1 coordinate 26,023,363, forward strand.
AATTCGGGTTGTCGCAAAAAAAAAAAAAGCAAAACTTCGGTTGTCGCAAAAAATGGGTTTTGCAACAACTTCCGTTGTCGCGAAAAAAAGGTTTAGCAACAACTTTGTTGTCGCAAAATGGGTTTGGCAACAACTTCGGTTGTCGCAAACCGGGTTTTCCAACTACATCGGTTGTCAAAAAATAGGTTTAGCTACCACTCCATATGTCGCAAATCGGGATTAGCAAAAACTTTAGTTGTCACAAAACCGGTAGAACAACAATTTCATCAGTCGCAAAAATGGGTTTTGCAACAACTTTGGTTGTCGTAAAATGGGATTAGCAACAACTTCGGTTATCATAAACCGGGTTTGGCAACAACTTCGTTGTCGCAAATCGGGTTTAGCAACAACATCGGTTGTCGAAAAATAGGTTTAGCTACCACACAAGATGTCGCAAATCGGGATTAGCAAAAACATCAGTTGTCACAAAACGGGTAGAGCAACAATTTCATTTGTCGTAAAATAGATTTCGTATGAACTTCAAATGTCGCAAAATGGGTTTAGCAACAACTTTGGTTGTCGCAAAAAGGGTTTTTCAACAACTTCGGTTGTCGCAAAACTGGGTTTAGCAACAACTTTGGTTGTCACAAAACAGGTTTAGCAAAACAGGTTTAGCAACAACTTCGGTTTCTCAAAAAATGGGTTTAGCAACAACTTGGTTCTTGCAAAACGGGTTTAGCAACAACTTCGGTTGTTGCAAAATGGGTTTGGCAACAACTTCGGTTTTTAGAAAATGGATTTAGCAACAACTTCTGTTGTCGTAAAAATGGTTTAGCAACAACTACGGTTGTCGAAAAACGGGTTTAGCATCAACTTCGGTTGTCTCAAAACGGGTTTAGCAACAACTTCGGTTGTCGCAAACCAGGTTTAGCAACAACTTCGGTTGTCAAAAAATAGGTTTAGCTACCACTCCAGATGTCGCAAAACGTATTAAGCAAAAACTTCAGTTGTCACAAAAAGGGTAGAGCAACAATTTCATCTGTCGCAAAAGTAGGTTTAGCAACAACTTCAGTTGTCGCAAAATGGGTTTAGCAACAAATTTGGTTGTCGCAAAAAACGAAGTTTAGCAAAAAATTCGGTTGTCGGCAAAATGGGTTTAGCAACAACTTTGGTTGTCACAAAAAGGTTTTGCAAACAAATTCGGTTGTCGCAAAATGGGTTTAGCAAAACGCTTCGTTGTCAAAATGGGGTTTGTCGCAAAACATGTTTGTCAAAAAAAACTTCACAACTTGTTGTCAAAAAATGGTTTAGCAACAACTTTTGGTCGTTTTAGCAACAACTTTCGTCGCAAAATGGTTTAGCAACAACTTCAGTTGTCAAAATGGGTTTGCAACAATTTCATCAAAAAAAAATGGTTTTAGCAACAACTTTGGTTGTCGTAAAATGGGTTTAGCAACAACTTCGGTTGTCAAAAAATGGGTTTAGCAACAACTTCAGTTGTCGTGAAAATGGGTTTAGCAACAACTTCGGTTGTTGTAAAATGGGTTTAGCAACAAAATTTCAGTTGTCAAAAAAATGGGTTTAGCAACAACTTCAGTTGTCGCAAAAAATGGGTTTAGCAACAACTTTGGTTGTTGAAAAAAGGGTTTAGCAACAACTTTGGTTGTCGCAAAATCGGGTTTAGCAAAAACATCGAGTTGTCAAAAATCGGTTTAGCAACAAATTTTAGCAACAACTTTGGTTGTTGCAAAACTAGTTTAACAAAAAATGAACTTCAAATGTTGCAAAATGGGTTTAGCAACAACTTTGGTTGTCTCAAAAAATGTTTAGCAACAACTTCAATTGTCGAAAATGGGTTTAGCAACAACTTTGGTTGTCAAAAAAAAATGGGTTTAGCAACAACTTCGGTTGTCGCAAAACCTGGTTTAGCAACAACTTCGGTTGTTGCAAAAAAATAGGTTTAACAACAACTGTCGGTGGTTTAGCAAAAACGGGTTTAAAACAACAACAAAAACTGCAGTTGTTGCAAAAAGGGTTTAGCAACAACTTCATTGTCACAAAAATGGTTTAGCAACAACTTCGGTTGTCGCAAAATGGGTTTTAGCAAAAACTTGGTTGTCGTCAAAAATGGTTTAGCAAAAACTTCAATTGTGGCAAAAAATGGGTTTAGCAACAACTTCGGTTGTCACAAAAAATGGGTTTTGCAACAACTTCGGTTGTCGCAAAATGGGTTTAGCAACAACTTCGGTTGTCGTCGAAAAAAGTTTAGCAACAACTTTGGTTGTCGCCAAAACGGGATTAGCAAAACTGCAAAAGTTTTCCCAAAATGGGTTTTAGCAACAATTTCATCATTCAAAAAAAGGGTTAGCAACAACTTCGTTGTCGCATGTCGTTTGAAAAATCGGTTTTAGCAAAAACATCAGCGTTGTCACAAAAATCGGTTGTGGAAACTTCGCAACAATTTCATTTGTTGTCAAAAAAAGGTTTTGCAACAAATTCAAATGTCGCAAAAATGGGTTTAGCAACAACTTTGGTTGTCGCAAAATGGGTTTTGCAACAACTTTGGTTGTCACAAAAAACGGGTTTAGCAACACTTTGGTTGTCACAAAAATGGGTTTTGCAACAACATCGGTTGTCAAAAAATAGGTTTAGCCACCACTTCAGTTGTCGCAAAATGGGTTTAGCAAAACTTCAGTTGTCACAAAAAACGGGTTTGAACAACAATTTCATCAACAACGGTTGTCGAAAAAATGGGTTTTGCAACAACTTTAGTTGTTGTAAAATGGGTTTAGCAACTACTTTGTTATCATAAAACGGGTTTAGCAACAACTTCGGTTGTCACAAATCGGGTTTAGCAACAACATCGGTTGTTGAAAAAAGGTTTTAGCAACCGCGTTGCAATGTTGCAACAACCGAAAATCGGGATTAGCAAAAACATGAGTTGTCACAAAAAATGGTTTAGAACAACAATTTCATTTGTCGTAAAATGGGATTTAGCATCAACTTTCTTCAAATGTCGCAAAATGGGTTTAGCAACAACTTTGGTTGTCACAAAAAGGTTTAGCAACAACTTCGGTTGTCAAAAAATAGGTTTAGCAACAACTTTGGTTGTCACAAAACAGGTTTAGCAAAAATTCGGTTGTTCACAAAAAGGGTTTAGCAACAACTTTCATTCTTGCAAAAAAAGGTTTAGCAACAACTTCGGTTGTTGCAAAATGGGTTTAGCAAAAAACTTCGGTTTTGCAAAAAACGCATTTAGCAACAACTTTTGTTGTCGTAAAAATGGTTTAGCAACAACTACAATTGTCAAAAAGGTTTTAGCAACAACTTTTTAGTTGTCTCAAAATGGGTTTAGCAACAACTTCGGTTGTCAAAAACCAGGTTTAGCAACAACTTCGGTTGTCGCAAAACCAGGTTTAGCAACAACTTTCGGTTGTCGAAAAAAATAGGTTTAGCTTCAACTCCCATATGTCGAAAATGGGATTAGCAAAAACTTCAGTGTTCCCAAAAAAGGGTTTAGCAACAATTTCATCCGTCGCGAAAAATGGGTTTAGCAACAACTTCGGTTGTCGCAACATTTTGCTTTGGAAAAAAAAATCGGTTTAAAATACTTCACAAAAAAATCGGTTGTGGCAAAATCGGGATTAGCAAAAACTTCGGTTGTCACAAAAAAAGGGTTTTGCAACAAATTTCAACTGTCGCAAAAAATGGGTTTAGCAACAACTTCGGTTGTCGCAAAATGGGTTTTGCAACAACTTTGTTTGTCGCAAAACGGGTTTAGCGACGACTTCGGTTGTCGCAAAATGGGTTTTGCAACAACATCGGTTGTCAAAAAATAGGTTTAGCCACCACTCCAGATGTCGCAAATCGGGATTAGCAAAAACTTCAGTTGTCACAAAACGGGTAGAACAACAATTTCATCTGTCGCAAAAATGGGTTTTGCAACAACTTTAGTTGTTGTAAAATGGGATTAGCAACTACTTCGGTTATCATAAACCGGTTTGGCAACAACTTCGGTTGTCACAAATCGGGTTTAGCAACAACATCGGTTGTTGAAAAAAAGGTTTAGCTACCACACAAGATGTCGCAAATCGGGATTAGCAAAAACATCAGTTGTCACAAAACGGGTAGAGCAACAATTTCATTTGTCATAAAATAGATTTCGTATGAACTTCAAATGTCGCAAAATGGGTTTAGCAACAACTTTGGTTGTCGCAAAAAGGGTTTAGCAACAACTTCGGTTGTCGCAAAATGGGTTTAGCAACAACTTTGGTTGTCGCAAAAACAGGTTTAGCAATTAATTCGGTTGTCGCAAAATGGGTTTAGCAACAACTTTTGTTCTTGCAAAACGGGTTTAGCAACAACTTCGGTTGTTGCAAAATGGGTTTGGCAACAACTTCGGTTTTTGAAAATGCATTTAGCAACAACTTCTGTTGTCGTAAAAATGGTTTAGCAACAACTACAGTTGTCGTAAAATGGGTTTAGCATCAACTTCGGTTGTCTCAAAACGGGTTTAGCAACAACTTCGGTTGTCGCAAACTCGGGTTTAGCAACAACTTCGGTTGTCGCAAACGGGGTTTAGCAACAACTTCAGTTGTCAAAAAATAGGTTTAGCTACCACTCCAGATGTCGTAAAATAAGGTTTAGCAAAAAAACTTCAGTTGGGAAAACAACTTTGTTGAGCAACAATTTCATCACACTCCATATGTCGCAAAATAGTTTAGCAACAACTTCGGTTGTCCCAAAATAGCTTTAGGAAAAAAATTTCATGTTGCAAAATGGGTTTAGCAAAAAATCGGTTGTTGTCAAAAAAAGGGTTTAGCAACAACTTCGGTTGTCACAAAATGGGTTTTGCAACAAATTCGGTTGTCGCAAAATGGGTTTAGCAACAACTTCGGTTGTCGCAAAATGGGTTTTGCAACAACTTTGGTTGTCGCAAAACGGGTTTAGCAACAACTTCGGTTGTCACAAAATGGGTTTAGCAACAACTTCGGTTGTCAAAAAATAGTTTAGCTACCACTTCCAGATGTCGCAAAACGGGTTTAGCAAAAACTTCAGTTGTCACAAAAAAATAGGTTTTACAACAACTTCATCCTTTAGTTGTCGTAAAATGGGTTTAGCAACAACTTTAGTTGTTGTAAAATGGGATTTAGCAACAACTTCGGTTGTCATAAAAAGGTTTTGCAACAACTTTGGTTGTCACAAATGGGTTTAGCAACAACATCGGTTGTCTGAAAAAAAGGTTTAGCAACAACTTCAAGATGTCGCAAATCGGGTTTAGCAAAAACATCGGTTGTCACAAAAATAGGTTTAGCTACAATTTTATTTGTCGCAAAAATAGGTTTAGCAAAAACTTCAAATGTCACAAAATGGGTTTAGAGCAACAATTTCATTTGTCGCAAAAAGTTTTTAGCAACAACTTCGGTTGTCGCAAAAATGGGTTTAGCAACAACTTTGGTTGTCACAAAAATGGGTTTAGCAACAACTAAAAACGGGTTTAGTTGTTGTAAAAACGGGTTTAGCAACAACTTTGGTTGTTGCAAAACGGGTTTAGCAACAACTTCGGTTTTGCAAAATAAGGTTTAGGATTTTTTGAAACTGGGTTTAGCAACAACTTCTGTTGTCGCAAAATGGGATTAGCAACAACTTCAATTGTCGCAAAAATGGGTTTAGCAACAACTTCAATTGTCTCAAAAATGGGTTTAGCATCAACTTCGGTTGTCGCAAACCAGGTTTAGCAACAACTTCGGTTGTCGCAAACCAGGTTTAGCAACAACTTCGGTTGTCAAAAATTAGCTTCGTCTCCAGATGTCGCAAAATGGGATAAGCAAAAACTGCCGTTTTCCCAAAAAGGGTTGAGCAACAATTTCATCTGTCGCAAACGGGTTTAGCAACAACTTCAGTTGTCGCAACTTCTTGCTTTTGGAAAAAAATGGTTAGTGGCAACTTCGTGTTATGAAAAAATCGGTTGTGGCAACTTCAACAACAACTTCGGTTGTCACAAAAAAGGGTTTTGCAACAAATTTGGTTGTCGCAAAAAATGGTTTAGCAACAACTTTGGGTTGTCGCAAAAATGGGTTTTGCAACAACTTTGGTTGTCGCAAAATGGGTTTAGCAACAACTTCGGTTGTCGCGAAATTTAGCAAGGTTTTGCAACAACATCGGTTGTCAAAAAATAGGTTTAGCCACCACTCCAGATGTCGCAAATCGGGATTAGCAAAAACTTCAGTTGTCACAAAACGGGTAGAACAACAATTTCATCTGTCGCAAAAATGTGTTTTGTAACCACTTTAGTTGTTGTAAAATGGGATTAGCAACTACTTCGGTTATCATAAACCGAGTTTGGCAACAACTTCGGTTGTCACAAATCGGGTTTAGCAACAACATCGGTTGTTGAAAAAAAGGTTTAGCTACCGCACAAGATGTCGCAAATCGGGATTAGCAAAAACATGAGTTGTCACAAAACGGGTAGAGCAACAATTTCATTTGTCGTAAAATAGATTTCGTATGAACTTCAAATGTCGCAAAATGGGTTTAGCAACAACTTTGGTTGTCACAAAAAGGGTTTAGCAACAACTTCGGCTGTCGCAAAATGGGTTTAGCAACAACTTTGGTTGTCACAAAACAGGTTTAGCAATTAATTCGGTTGTCGCAAAACGGGTTTAGCAACAACTTTGGTTCTTGCAAAACGGGTTTAGCAACAACTTCGGTTGTTGCAAAATGGGTTTGGCAACAACTTCGGTTTTTGAAACTGCATTTAGCAACAACTTTGTTGTCGCGAAAAATGGTTTAGCAACAACTACAATTGTCGTAAAATGGGTTTAGCATCAACTTCAGTTGTCTCAAAACGGGTTTAGCATCAACTTCGGTTGTCTCAAAACAGGTTTAGCAACAACTTCGGTTGTCGCAAACCAGGTTTAGCAACAACTTCAGTTGTCGAAAAATAGGTTTAGCTTCGTCTCCAGATGTCGCAAAACGGGATAAGCAAAAACTGCAGTGTTCCCAAAAAGGGTTGAGCAACAATTTCATCTGTCGCAAACGGGTTTAGCAACAACTTCGGTTGTCGCAACTCGCGTTAGGAAAAAAATCGGTTGTGGCAACTCGCGTTATGAAAAAAATCGGTTGTGGCAACTCGCATTAGCAACAACTTCGGTTGTCACAAAAAGGGTTTTGCAACAAATTCGGTTGTCGCAAAATGGGTTTAGCAACAACTTCGGTTGTCGCAAAATGGGTTTTGCAACAACTTTGGTTGTCGCAAAACGGGTTTAGCGACGACTTCGGTTGTCGCAAAATGGGTTTTGCAACAACATCGGTTGTCAAAAAATAGGTTTAGCCACCACTCCAGATGTCGCAAATCGGGATTAGCAAAAACTTCAGTTGTCACAAAACGGGTAGAACAACAATTTCATCTGTCGCAAAAATGGGTTTTGTAACCACTTTAGTTGTTGTAAAATGGGATTAGCAACTACTTCGGTTATCATAAACCGAGTTTGGCAACAACTTCGGTTGTCACAAATCGGGTTTAGCAACAACATCGGTTGTTGAAAAAAAGGTTTAGCTACCGCACAAGATGTCGCAAATCGGGATTAGCAAAAACATGAGTTGTCACAAAACGGGTAGAGCAACAATTTCATTTGTCGTAAAATAGATTTCGTATGAACTTTAAATGTCGCAAAATGGGTTTAGCAACAACTTTGGTTGTCACAAAAAGGGTTTAGCAACAACTTCGGCTGTCGCAAAACGGGTTTAGCAACAACTTTGGTTGTCACAAAACAGGTTTAGCAATTAATTCGGTTGTCGCAAAACGGGTTTAGCAACAACTTCGGTTCTTGCAAAACGGGTTTAGCTACAACTTCGGTTGTTGCAAAATGGGTTTGGCAACAACTTCGGTTTTTGGAAACTGCATTTAGCAACAACTTTTGTTGTCGCAAAAATGGTTTAGCAACAACTACAATTGTCGTAAAATGGGTTTAGCATCAACTTTGGTTGTCTCAAAACGGGTTTAGCATCAACTTCGGTTGTCGCAAACCAGGTTTAGCAACAACTTCGGTTGTCGCAAACCAGGTTTAGCAACAACTTTGGTTGTCGCAAACCAGGTTTAGCTACAACTTCGGTTGTCGCAAACCAGGTTTAGCAACAACTTCGGTTGTCGCAAACCAGGTTTAGCAACAACTTCGGTTGTCGAAAAATAGGTTTAGCTTCGTCTCCATATGTCGCAAAACGGGATAAGCAAAAACTTGCAGTGTTCCCAAAAAGGGTAGAGCAACAATTTCATCAGTCGCAAACGGGTTTAGCAACAACTTCGGTTGTCGCAACTCGCTTTTGGAAAAAAATCGGTTGTGGCAACTCGCGTTTATGAAAAAAATCGGTTGTGGCAACTCGCGTTAGCAACAACTTCGGTTGTCACAAAAAGGGTTTTGCAACAAATTCGGTTGTCGCAAAATGGGTTTAGCAACAACTTCGGTTGTCGCAAAATGGGTTTTGCAACAACTTTGGTTGTCGCAAAACGGGTTTAGCGACGACTTCGGTTGTCGCAAAATGGGTTTTGCAACAACATCGGTTGTCAAAAAATAGGTTTAGCCACCAC